>DWAO01000057.1:0-40063 GCA_018230605.1 Heliconius congener | reverse complement strand
TTTTTAGCCTTAGTAGACTTAGGTACCTTTATAAATACCTACATTTCATTGAGATTTGGCACTGTTGCTCAAACGCTCCACTTGGTCTTGTGTTTGAAAAGCCAAATGAAAATCACGAACCAAAAATATAAGTACATCCATACATATGTATGTTCTAATTTATTTTAATGTATGCTAGTGATGAATAGTATGCGAGGTGATTAATATTTTATACGTTGCATATTCAATGAACAAGGAGTCGGGCTTACATCTATCACCCTTACTTATATTATCAATCAACATTTGTAGCTCTCAGATAGAAATACATGATTATATAGTTCTATAAACATGACGTAACATATAAGATTTTCTTTTGTCACGCTTTAAGTAAACTATAATTTTACTTTTACGAATCTCGAATAAAACGATACTTCTGTTCTTTTATTTGAGTTTATATTGTAATAGAACTCAACACCGCATTTTAAAATGTACATAATAAAAACTAGCCTGTATGGTTCTATTGTTGGGCAAAATCTCTCCATTTCTCTCTTGCTTATTTTGTGCTATTATGAACCCATCAGGTTTGTAACGGCCAGCTCGTCCCGCCACCTCAAGTGACGACGTGTCAGAGCGCGGCGTTAAATTCCGCTACTCAATATGCACTTCAGAATTCGGCAAAAAGTAAGGAGCGGAGTGTCTTAACACTAGACTCCCTCTACCTACCCTGCTATATGCGGAATGCTGTATTCCGCATATAGCTGAAGTGTGTGAAGTGAAGCTGAAAAAAAAGATGTTAAAAATATTTATACAAGTATCTACCTGGTATCTTTGATCATAGAGAACTTTAAGTACCGGTAATTAGTTACAAGCACACTTTAATGCCGACGGTGTAATAGTTTTCCCTCGAATATAAACGCATCTGTCAATTAGGATTACCAAATAAGCCTCTTAAATCTTAATAGAATACAGAGAATCACTTATGCACAATAGGTATTTTATAAATAGTTGTGTTATATAGAACTCTCAATTCAAATTATAATATTTGTAAGTATAATACTAATAAATAAATTATTTTATCTGCTGAGCTCTATATTAAATAGGGTAGGCAGAGGAAACCTAGTGTTAAGGCACTCCGTTTCCCATTTTCCGCCGATTCCTGGAAGCATTGTGTGTGTTGAGTGGCAGCACCAGAACAATGAAAATATAAATTTATGTAAATATTTTCTTCTCGAGTGGGATCAAATCCATACCCTTGTAGTGCCCTTGTGACTGGCCTCAATAATCAAAATTGTATTTTTTTTACAACAAAGTTTTTCAAATTTACAATATAAAACTTTCAAGAAACATTTTTTCATTAAATTATATGTAATGTAATATTAATAAAACATTTGTGATAGTTATACAAACATAGTGTTTTTAATTTTGCTAATACTATGCGGTATATACCCTGCGGTAAATTCAACGATTGTATGCTAATTATAATCCGTTTCTCGTTATCATATTTACAATGCATATTCCTGTATGTACGTATGTATCATCTACTCTAAAACTGAACTCACAAGCACATAGAAATAGGTAATCACAATGACATAAAGTAGCATCAGCAAAAAAAATTATAACAAATAATAAATGAATTATATGTTTTTTATATTGTATGTAAGTGAAAACATTCTTCATTGGAGATTTTTTGATTAGAAACCATCCAGTTTAAAAATAAACGCCCCTCCACTAAATTTGCCAGTTCAAATATGTAAACAAAAATAAATATTGCAATTCTTGACTCGTGTGCGTGTTGCGATTTTATTGCAAACTCGTGATTTGCTCGCTCACTAAGAAGTCGACTGATCGAGCGATCAGTTCATCATAAGAATATATGTACGGACATGTGCGTATGAAACGAATGTCCGCGTCCTCTGTAACATAATACGTTTGAGGCATTTATACACTAGTTGATCGATAAATCCAGTTAATTGAATTATTTATTTATTATTTGTTATATTTGTTATGTTGATCTGAGACGTTTACTGAGTAAAGACTTAAAAATTATTGTAATTACACTATTACTTATTTATATGTGTTTGTAAGTTCAGATTTAGCGTAGACGGTCTCTACTATTGAATTGTTTTTTTAGTTAATAATTGATTTTCTTAGAAAGGGGTACAACATTTTTGTTTGACATAAAATATGTATATGTATATAACATTAAAAAGTACTTATCTATTCTACCAAACATATATATCATAGTTCAGCTAAAAATCAAGTTACAAGCCGGCAAACTACAATATATAGAGAGCAAAACCAATTATTGTGGTAATGTTTATTAATGTGTTGCTTTATTAGTAAGCACGTATCAAATGTACCGTAAATTGTATATTTTACTAAATAATTGTTTTGTATTATGTTATTGATAATGATATTATTATGTATACCTACAGAAATTAATCAAGCTACTTCAACAGTTTAGACGTAGAATTTTTTTTTAATTTCACGATGTTTATCCATACCTGTATTTCGTGTGACGCATTTAGACATAGATACCAATAACGTTAATACATACTACTACAAAAATACTACGAAAAGTTTCCCTTTAATAGGTTTAGGTCGTTCTTGACAAATGGCGTTTTACATTACAACAATAATTTTATTATTTATTTTGTTTGAAAAAATAACTTTTTCATTTTTGGGATAGAGTAGTTAAAACTGTGGCTTCATTTAGAGTGGTGCTTACACTTCCAACCTGTATATGTCGATAGAGGCCAGTAGATACATACTTACTATCTCCATAACTATATTATTATTATATTATTATAACATATGTCGATTGCGGCGAGTCGAGGTGCAGAGGCACTGCGACTGTAAACGCGACAGCTTGCGAGTTCGATTAGACTCGAGGAAATGAAATATTTAATGTTTTCATTTTTTCGCTCTGGTAACGAGACGCGCCGCATTTAGAATTCGGCGGACAATGGAAATGTTTTAGTTGGAATAGTGTCTCAACCCTAGGTGCCCTCTGCTTACACTACTATGTGCGGGATAGAGCGTGAAAGTACACATGTAAAATATGAACGTTTAATGTGTTTGAATATATTCTTGAAAATGTAATTGATGAACAAAATATTGATTGTAAAATTTAGGATGTATTTAAATTTATTTAAATACATCCTAAATATTAATAAAACGTACTTAACATTATATTATTTTATTAATTACCATAAAGAAATAAAATAATTTAAGATAATATAAATCAGTGAAAGCATTAAACCTAAATTGTTGTAGGTTTATCATAGTAAAATTTGGAGCGCCCTAGGAATTAATTAAACACAGTAACACTGTTCCAAAGTTCTTACAAACTTCGAATACACGTATTTATGTATCCTATAGATATTAGCCAGCATCTATTAGAGCCGGGGCTTAAAACAATACTAAAAGCCCAGTCGAATGCCATCCAAAGTTCACTAAACTAAATTAAATTTAATCAGATTAAATTCCAGAGAGGTAATAATTGCGAAGGCGAGTTAGTTTACACCCGTGGCTTGTCGCGAGGGTAAGTCTGGTCCCCTTTCCGTAGTAGGTAGGTACGTGGAGTGCCGGGCTACGAAAATACTCATAAAAATTGATTACTGGACGTAGCAAGAAAATGCAATCTGCTCACACTCACGGGCGCCCGCCACCGGCCACCCCCCTTCCCTTCCTTCCCCCCGCGCCTTAATGGCCACCGTCGCTTATTTTATACGTTTACCATAATATATTTTACGATATATCTAATATTTGTCTAGTATATTAAGGAAATTAATTTAAGATTGGAAACCACTATTTATTCTGCCACACTATTGACAGTCTTTATGATTGTCTTTCAACATCGTTCAGGTAATATAGCCTTAAGTTAAATAAGGTTTAAGTTACAGCACGAACATATCTAATCTGAATCTGACTATTGTATTGTTAATTTAAAGTCAATATAGGATATATGAGGACAGTCGTGGCGCTGCGGCACAAGCGTGTGACTGTAAGCGCGACACGTTGTGGATTCGATTCTGCCTCGAGGAAATTATACATTTAATATTTTGATTTCTTCGCTCGGGTGTTTAGGAACTCAACAAGCAATGTCTCTAGAATTCAGCAGAAAGTGGGGAGCGGAGTATTTTGACACTGAGCTCCCTTTGCGTACGCTAAATGTGAGATACAGCGTGAAGCTAACAAAAAATAAAAATACTCGAATTTTACATATAAATTGTAAAGTTATTTTAAATTCAAATAAAATTATACACGAAAAATCCTTATTGCTCATGAACCGCATCACATATCATTTTAACTAATTAGTCCTCGAACATTCATTAACGTCAACATTTAGTAATTATTTATCAATAACCAGATTAATCATAAATATGGCGATGTGCAAAGCAAAAATCATCAATAAATTGTTTAAATTGAATAAAAAATTGTAGGAATTGGATTTACAATGATATCAGATACTACTTTTATATAAATTTTGTATTCGGTTAGGTGTTTGACATTGTTGAACATGTATTCTGTTTTATTAATACAAAAATTTCGTTGTTTAAATAGAAAAGTGATATAATAAAATCAAGATTATTAACTAAATCGAGTTTAGTATTAATATCCACGTCATGTCAATTAAAGTCACTCTTTAGAACAACGAAAACATTGTTATTTTCAACATCTCGGCAAACACGTTTCCTTTTACTTTTTAAGAAAATCATGATTTCTGAAAATACGTTCTACGGTTAGAATAACCAAAGTTTTGTATTATTTATAAAATATTAAAAAAACTGTTACTATTTAATAATAACAATATTGAAAAACTTTCAGATTTTTTTATTTTATTTTAATTATGTTACTTTTCTATGTTTACCAAGAAATTGAGGATAAGAAATGAATCTTAAAGAATCATTGTAATAATATACAACAGTGTTACGTATATTTTCCTGTCTTCGCATATATATATAGCAGGGGAGGCAGAGAGAACCAATTTTAAAGTCAGTCCATACCCTACTTTTCACCGAGAGTGCCGGAACTCAACGCCACACTTTACCTTGTTACCAGAGCAAGGAAATGACAATATAAAGGAATTCATTTCCTTGAACGGGAATCTAACTCACAACCCTGGGATTGACGGTTACACCCTTGTACCCCTGCGCCACGAGGGCTTCTACAAAACAATATTAAATTAAATTTTTCACTTAAGCCAAAGAAAGTGTTCCGCCCCAGGTACGTATTACAAGCCAGCGCCCTCCCTAAAGTTTTAAGCAAACCTTTAAAACAGTCATCGAATCACACGCAAACCCTCTTAACACCACCCGATGTGAGTGGAATCATAACTACGCTATCCTTTTATCTTGGTAGCGCCCTATCCCCGGAATTAAGTTACTCAAGGATAAAAAATGCCAGCTAGAGAAGACCTTTTTAGCATAAGAATATTTTATATATTTAACAATTCAATTTATTCTATAATGTTGTATGATATTGCAAGTCCGTGCACAGCCCTATCGAAATCCGTGCACCTTAATTTAAATGGAGCTTTTTCTTAAGATTTGCAAATCCGTTATACGCAAAGCCATTTTCCATGCTCGGTAAACTTAGAAACTGGGCCAAAGTAGGCTTTTGTGAAATATACAGGAAATTCCCTCCCTACCCTCACTATTTACGTGCTTAAGAACTATTTCCTTAGGAACTTCCCTTCGTGCTGCGGAATAAAAATGTAAATTTTTAAATCCTTTTTAATTTTAAACGGTTGACTTAAACAATATCTTGTGATAAGTTTAATAACTTATAAAGTACGGTTATACTATTATTGTTAGATGGGCTTTATAATTTATTGTATAAATATTTAGAGGTAAGCATCTAGCCTCCTGAGGCGAGTCACGGGTAGGAATACAAGCGTTCAACTATAGAGGCGACAGGTAGTGGCTTCAATCCCACTCGAGATAATGAAATATTTGAT
This sequence comes from Heliconius congener, assembly GCA_018230605.1. Taxonomy (NCBI): domain Eukaryota; kingdom Metazoa; phylum Arthropoda; class Insecta; order Lepidoptera; family Nymphalidae; genus Heliconius; species Heliconius congener. The sequence goes on along the minus strand of DWAO01000057.1, from coordinate 34,122 downwards.
ATTTTAATTTCTTCAAACATTTCATTCATTCATGTCCTCGAGTGGGGATCGAACCCACAATCAGCCGATTTTGCAATCACACTTAGTGAATCTGCGCTACGACTGGCCGCTATTGTCTATATATAAACGATTTCTAATTACTTATAAGCTAGTTGTATAAAAAATATAAATAATAAAGATACTAGCATCAATTAATGATGAATGAATGTTGTATTTAGCTCCAGATCTGCGAGACGGATGGTATCGAAGAACTGAGCGACGAGGAATCCCCCAGTGGCGATCGCCGCCGCCTTGTTGTCGTGAAGACTTTATGGCGCGGCTGCCATAGCGATGTGAAGTATGGAAAAACTTACCTCTAATTTACATAGAAATTCGACTTAAAACCAAATACACAAGAGTATTGTGACTAAATCCCATGTTTGTTATAGAGCGGCGTTTGCTCGCGAAGCTACATGGGGCGCTGGCCTGAAGCATCCACAACTCGCACGAGTGCTTGGATTGAGCCTGCTAGAGCCCCCTTGCGCGGCACTCGACCGCGGGGACGCTGTTCCTCTTCCGACGATTCTGAAGACGGAGCGAAGATTGAGGTAAGCCATCACAGATCTCTCATTAAGTTCTCACCCTGACCTTGAAGTGATAGCCTCAATATATGTCATTTTTTTTCTAGTTATTCGAGTTTGATACACATCGGCTGCCAAATAGCGAACGGCATGAAGTATCTGGAGTCATTCGAGTTAGTGCACCGAGACCTCGCCGCCAGGTTATTATAAATACTTTATGTATTGTTATACGAAAAAGTTTTCTCATGATGCAAGTTTCATTTCACATGTGACCAAAAACTAATTTTCAAAACTGTCTCTTGTAGAAACGTAACAGTCAGCGACGATCTAACCATTAAAATCTCTGACTATGCAATGTTTTGTGAGGAATTCGTCGGTGACTACCACATAATGGCCGATGGATCTCGTATGCCGTTACGGTGGATGGCCTGGGAAAGTTTGCTGATGGTAAATTAAACAAATTTAATATGATAAAAGAAAATATAATTACATTGTTACTTTAAATCTACTTACTAAATGCACCTTGTTTCGGATATATGTAAAAATAAATTAAATTTTAGGGAGTGTATTCACCGGCTAGCGACGTTTGGTCTTTCGGAGTTACGGTGTGGGAAGTGCTCACTTACTGTGTCGCTAAGCCTTTTGAAGAAATGAATGACGATCAGGTAATTATTTTGAAGATATTTATATTGTATAAAACATGATTTGGTTTCAACTATTTTTTTTTATTTTGTACGAGTTCATAATTTAAACCGCATAGCAAATATATGCCAATGCGAATGTCCATGTAACGTCGAACACAACGTCAGAATACTGACGAGTATACAATTTTTAGTTACATTCACAATTTTATATACTTGTGAGGAGGTTAGAAGATCAACTTTCTTGTAGGTGGTAGCCAATGCAAGTGAATGGCGTCGGGGAGGACGAGGCGCGCGCGTCCCTGCTGCTCCACCGCCGCGTTGTCGACGTGAGCTTTACGATCTTATGCACGAATGTTGGCGTCGGGAACCCATGCAGCGTCCGCGATTCCACGATCTTCATAGGTTTCTAGAACGCATGACCCATGGGTACAAGCCACCTCATCATTAAGCTAGTACGTTCAAACACTGTGGCAAATACGGCTACATGACACCCATAACCACGGACATACATACATTTAAAATATAAAAATGGATTATGAACACGCGAACAAAGTTTCGTATGAGCTTTTAACGTTTCTAGTCATAAGCAATTAGAATTAGAATTATAACATAGGTCACTTAAAGCTTTTTAGCCCGAAGGTTTGATGGATTCCGAAAATGTATAACAGACTGCGTAGATAATGTGATAGGATACTCGGGCAGTATTATTACAGTATTAAATAAGGCACTTTGAAGTTAAATTAAAAATTCATATATCTGGCGAAATGCCGCTTCTCTATTCCCTGTTTACTTGCTAAACTGCGTTTTCTTTCCTAGTCATCTTCTTATATTTCGTAGCGTTAACAAGTAAACAGAATGCTTATTCCCTTTGGGATGCATCTCTATTTAATTGATCTCGAAAGAAATATCGATGAGCCAGTATTTTTAGCGGTAAGTCGATATTTTTAAACATGTAGTGGTCGGACGGTTGTTGCAACAATATTGTCGAACATAAAATATACAGTTCGAATATTTAGTAGATAGAATAACCTAAAATAATGTGATGAGATTTGAAGGTAGGAAGACCACTTCATGTCATGATATCTGTGCAACTGCATGAACATCCTGCAGGTACTTGGTACTAGCAAACAAGCAACTAGAAGCATCGATATCATGCCTTTTTTCACGCTACCCCCAGCGCCCTTCGCCTAGCGCTCCCACGATCTTCCACTACCACCGCCATTATGGCAATCCTTTCTCTAGGAGTACTATTGTAATGCACGATAAAATAATTACGTTCTTTTTAACGTGCATTCCATTAGTGTACCTAATCAGTGTGTCGGTCGCCCATAGAGACTACGCAAGTAAATTTTATTGAAATTACACTTTTGTGTAACGCTAAAACTCTATTTTCGATTGACACGCGTTCTTTAATATCTATACCCAAATCTAACTCCTATTTTTTTATCCTGTTTAAAAATGTTAAGGTTGTATACTTCGAGAGGCTAAGCATCCCTCTAGGGCAATTTGTGCCCCCTGTGCTTCTTGTTTTCTTCGACCCAAAATGGTTTGCACACACATAAGCTCCGTAATTATCAGCAGGTTGCAAAACTTGCCTCCAAATAATGTTAATTATGGATTTGTGTGATCTATCTATAATATTATAACATGGCCAGAACTTAATATATGTCTACTTATCTGATCTATATAATACATGTGTCATAGATTTAAGGATGGATAAATGTTGTCAGTAATTGTAGTCATCGTTTCCCCTAATCCTCAGCCCCGATTTAGTCGGTTTTCCGACACTGAATGCACATGTAATGGGCGAGTCCACGTTATGAGACACTATTAAGCCTATTCTGAAAAAAAATCGCACGATCTTTCAGTGAACTAAGTGCATTGGTATAGCAATTCTTTCCAATAAGATCTTAACTAATCCTTTAAATCGGGGCGACAACTGTTCTGAGGAACAGTTTATGTATTTAAGACTAATATATCCATTCCATGTTTCCCCGAGCCAGCAATCACCAGGAGGTGTATAAATAAAACCATCTGGAGATCAGTCCCAAATGAGGGCCAAGTCCATAAAACTGTTCGACACAACAGGACGGACGAATGTGGGATTGTATTGAATACTATCTCAATAACTGATCTCTAACACAGGATATACCTACATTTTTATTAAAAAGCTTTGCATGTACACGCTAGATATTTTAAGTTTTTATTAATCATATTTATTTTGATTATTATGACGAGGAGGAAGGAGATACGTGCTATTCTCTTAGCAAGCAATACCATTCAGTAGCTGTAAAATACAAAAATAAAGTTGAATCGATACAATTAATACAGTAATATAAATCCTCCGTGTTTTGCAATCTCTAGAGCTATCTTTTTATTTTATTTTTTATTATTTCATCTATGTATGTTTTGTTCGGATTAAGTATGTATACTTTTTGGTGCGCGAGCCTTTGTGTGATTGTTTTAAGGCACTAGCCACATAAATGAATATGTGACATTGGGTGGGAAGGTCGGGCAAATAAATGGTTTTGAATGACTCATTGTATCTTATTAAGTTAATATGAATTTTAATTAAAGTATGTTTTTTTTTCAAAACATATTTTACAATTTAGGGCTGTTTACACTAAAAGATTACTAATTAGGGTTGCAAAATTCATAACTTGGCCGATATAATTAGGAAGAAATATGAAAAGTAAAGATCAGAGCGATTTACCATCAGATTTTTTCTACTGGTCTATCAGAATATAGGAGATGGGTAAAAATTTGAGTACTTTGGTAAAATCTTATTTAAAGATTATGGTGCAAAACCGTCTACGATATTATTCTTTGTGTTATTTTTATTTATTTTATTATACTGATATCTGAATGATAGAATAGGAATAGAATAGTTATTATATTTACAATCCGGGTCAAGTACATATTCATCTATGGAGACGTACAATTAGAACCATAGAGCAACGCAGACAGGAGAGGAGTATAGCGATTTATATTTATTAACTTTATCTATTTTTTTGCGGGGGAAATGCATAAAGTACTCGTAAATCAAAACAATCTTTTCAATAGAAAATTGACACATGAATATAAAAGAAATATACTAACAATGTTACGCATGATAGGACACATCCCGTGTCGTAGCAGTGTGATAACGAGTTGCAAACAAAGAAATTGTAAGCATTAGATATAATATCGATATGCAAACACGTATCGATATGCAATATCGACAAACTTAAAAATAATCAGTTTCAGAACGAATTGCTTGGGTCAGTTAAATATGAAAACAAATTCGAAATAGAACTCACGTTAAGTATTTGATATTCGATATTGACATATGAACATGGAATTACTTTTAAAGATGATAATGCCTATATCTACACCCTTGCGTGTTGCTCTATAATACAAACGTACTATTAGACACAAATTGCAATGCAATTTAAAATAAAAAAAATGAAAAATAAAAAAAAATAAACAAAAATATACCTACGAAACACAAAAAAAATATAAAATACATAAGAATAACAAAAAAACACAAAAAAATAATAAAATCAAAAAATTTAAAAAAAAAATACAAAAATAAATAAAACCTAAAAAAAAAACATATGTATTACTCACAGAGGTTGCATAACACGGACGATAAAATAACCCATTGGACATTTGTAGATAAGGTTGCGGTCGAGGAGGAACTCCTGCAATTCAAAATTTCATATTACTGTATTTTTTGTGGTGTTCATATAGCGTTTATTTGAAACAAACAGCAATAATAGTGTTTAAGGTGTCAGGTTATTGGTGCGAGCACGTGAATTAAAGTCATGGGATTGATTTAGAAATGACAGACATTAATTTGTTAGTTGTTTCGGTCTTTTCTTATTATTCGAAATTGTTTATTTTTATATATTTCATAGAGGAATACCAAATACGCACAAAGCACACTAGGCAGTGAAACCTGGGAATCTAGTGTTAAGACACTCCGTTCCCATTAAGACTATTATGTTACACTACCCGCCGAATTATGGAGGCATTGGGTGTTAAGTTGCGAAACTCAACGACTCTTTACCAGAGAAAAAAATGGAAATAAGAATTCAATATGTAATTTCGTCAGGTGGGAATCGAACCCACAACCTGTCGCGTTTACAGTCACACGTTTGTACCCCTACGCCACGCTGGCCTGGCCAAGTAAGAATTTAATCATCTTCAGCGCTGTATCCCGCTCACAGTAAGGTAAACGAAGGGAACCTAGTGTTAAGTCACTCCGTTTCCCTCTTTACACCGAATTCTGGAGGCATTGCTTACTGAATGGCGGAATTAAATACCGCGCTTTGCCTCGACACCAGAGCGAAGAAATGGAAATATACATTTAAATAAATATATCACTTCCTAAGGTGGGGATCCAACTCACAACCAGTCGTTTTACAGTCACACCTCCGCTCCACGACTTTTTTGTACTAAGATTTATAATTTATGTACTTAAATTCATACAGCAGCAGATATAATGTTGATATTATCACATTGTTAACACGACGAAATTACTCTGATTTCTGATCTCCAATTAACTGACTTAAAATAAAATTGTCTTTTCTAAGTCAATAACCATGACATTTCTAATGTAGCAAACATTTAAGAGAATTATCGAAATTATTATAAACTCAAGCCTTTCTTCAAAGTATATCTTATTCAAATAAAAAAAGGTATACTTTGAAAAAATCCTTGGAAGGTCTTCTGAAACATTGCGACAACCTTTACATTAATTAATTCATGGAAATATTTTTACGCTTAATTGACTTTTAAATCATTTAAATATTAATCTAAACTAATATAGTAAAGTTGGGGTGTTTGTTTGGTTGAACGCACAAATCTCAAGAAAAAAAAATGTTTGAAAATGAAAAAAAAAACATTGTTCGATAATCCATTTACGGAGGAAGTCTATAAATTTCCATGACATAAACGTTTCGATAAAATAACTTGTTAAGTATAAAAATATTTCAATGAACATAAAATATTTCATCTTTAACGGAAACGTACAGGTACCTATACTAATATAGAAATATGTACTGGCTACGTTTACAATAAGCCCTTAACAGTAGTGCGTGGATAGTATTAGTAGTGCGGTTAAACAAAGCAATAATTAATTATTATCTTTTTAAATTAAACACGGAATTCCTTTCCACGACGAAACAAAAAAATATTTTTTAACTTAACTTATCTTCACGCTGTATCCCTAAAGGGTAGTCAGAGAGAAGATTTTTTTTAATATTTATATATAAGCGACTACTAATCCTATTACACTATTTGCGTCCATTTTGACGGTGTTCAGCCCCAATAACCTGGTATGTGAGATTAGATTTTACTAGTAAAAAATTTTGCTGGCTTAATAGTAGCGTCGTAGCTTGTTCCTACCTCAAGCGCTAAAGTAACGAAAATTATATAAAAAAATATTCAGCTCTTATAAATTTAGTATATAAATATAACAATATTAGATAATATCCATTACGTTGGATGATTTGTGATCAAGCAAACACTAAAAATATTTTGGGAACTTCACTTCGTCTTGATAAAGAGCTCCCGAATTTGGTATTTAGCCGCTATATTGACTACACCTTTTTGATTATATCACGAAGAATCAACATATAGGCTTTGTCTTAAAAGTATTTTTATGGGGATTTTTATTTTTACGTTTTACGTTTCGACATAACAGGCTGAACAAAGAGTATCAAAAATTAAAAGTACCCTCTAGTTTCCACTTAAATTGGAGACATTATGAGAGTACCGGAAGTCATCAACGCGTTTCTCTTAGTATAGTAGGCAAATAAATGCAATTTAAATATAAGAAAATCCCCAATATCCAACCAATCAATTCCAAATCTTCGCCAAATTCAATATCAGACATTGCTCCAATATGCCTCGGTAGCCCCGATACTAAAATTCTCTTGGGATATTTTCTTATATTACTTGAGACATCTGATTAAAATAGATTATCATCTTATCGAATATTACCATCAATCGTTTAATAAGAACTTCGACTGCGCAAATTAAATGTCAAATGTCTATTGTTTGAAAAACAATTATCAAGGTCAATATTTTATCTATAACAACTTAAATTTACTTTAAGTAAAAATACGACACCGATTTTGGTATTGACCATTTAGATCTAGTCCCGATTCCATCAAGCAATCATGTAAACGGTAACGGGAAGAATTAAGAACAGTAAGCGATAACGAAATTAAACAAAAAAATTAATACTAACTTAAAACCCCCATCGAATTACAGTTAAGACAGCAAGCCTCTAACACGCTTCGATACTACTTTTCAGCCAATATTTAGTAACGCTAGCTACGTAGAAATTTAATTGAGTCGGAATAAATGATATGAAGTTTGGGAGCGTGTGGTAAAAACGTGTATGTAAATAGGTGTACTTGAGTACATATTCATCGACAGGTTAAGTAGAAATAATCTAGTAACTTACAAACTATTTTTATATCAAATAAAAAAAAGAGTTTTAGGTCAAAAAGGCCACGAATTGAACTGATTATGTCTTTCGAATTAATACTGGTTAATTATATCTCGTGACATGTAACACACAATAGCAAAAAACACTACATTTGTTATTTGTGATATTGTTTATTTGGTAAAGTATCGAACATATTTGGATGTAATATTAAGTTTTTTCATCATTTGGAAACTTGTCCAGATTTTACGATAAATAAATGCTTGCAATACTACACCTTAAAATCAATTTTAAATAAGCTTTTTTAAACAGAACCCATTGTTAATTTATAATTATAAATATAATGTATAATTATTTAACTATTCTGTGTGACTGTAACCATGTCAAAACAACCATACACAGCGTGGCCTACAAACAAACAAACAAACAATATTGACTCCTGAAAGTAGGACATCTCTCACATACAATATATATGTGAGATATAATACGGTATAAACAGTGCATGGAGACTTTAAAACTGATCTAAAATACAAAACTGATAAATATATATTTCTAAATTAACAAGTAGGTAATAAGGTCACATGATGGAGAATACTTCACTAGCTTCACGCTGTATCCCGCACACAGCAGGGTAGGCACCTAGAGTTAAGACACTTCGTTCCCTACTTTCCGCCGATATCTGGAGGCATTGCGTGTTGAGTGGCAGAATTCAAGGCCGCGCTTCGCCGTAACACCTGAGCGAAGAAATGGAAGTATAAATTTAAGTAAATATTTCATCTCCTCGAGTGGGAATCGAACCCACAATCAGTCGATTTTATAATCAGACTGGCCTCAATGCCAAATGATTAAATAATAATATTTGTACTTAATAATTGTCGATGACTTTGTAAATATATATTTGTGGCCTTTTAATAAAGGCAAGGGTGTATGTTTTGTATGTGATTATGAGCGATTGAATGTCTGAATGCGAAGTGATAACTATGGTAATAATGGTGCTACAATAAAAGAAGGAACTTAATCTCACTTATATGAGGCTGGTCTACGCTTAAGACAAAAAAGTGTTAACTTATGAAAGTAAAACTTATAATGCAAAAAAAATCGTACCGATCGTACCACCGAAAAAATATTTTAATTATTATTATTTTCTTTTTTCGAAAATCAAAATACAAGAAAGTAATAATGGACCGAAATAAAAAATAAAGAAAAATGTTAAATTGGGAATTTTACCTTTTGTGTCTACTCTTAAATTAATGAAAATATATGAAACTTAACCCTAGCTAAAATGACTAAAAATAATCCAATATTCAAATTTAATATATTTGGATATACCACAGTAAATATTTTTTTCATAGTGATTCAAAAAAAAAGTTTCAATATGATATTTCAATATTATAAACCACTAACAACGGTAGAACACTAAAATGAATACCAACTAATTATTAATAAAGTAATGTCGAAATATCAAGACATATTTTAAAAAACGGTATTTTCATTTATTGTAGCACCATCATCTTTAATTTGTAGATTAGATTTTATTTTATACTCATTTCATTATATATTGGTTTGGATAGACCATCAGTTGTAAGGCAAATAAAGAAATAAAAACTTTTAAGCCAACTTGTTAACTTGTTAACAAACGTCTTAACAAAAAAAAAAAAAGAACTATCTATTTATGGAATTTGTCTATGAATAATAATGATACTACCCTTTACCATAATATTACAATTGACGCTCTTTCCATATATAGATATATAATGAAATATTTAAAGTATTCTAATATTGTAAATCGTTCCATGAAAATAGTTTTACAAAATGAAAGCAATAAATTATTAAAAAAAAATGTTTTTATGGCACAATTTCAATGATAAAATACTTTTTGTTTCACATTGAAACAAGGTCAAATATACTTTTAATAAAAGATTATTTTTTACGAAATGAACTGTACAGTTCATTCTTGACAAAGGAAACAATTGTTAGGATGTCGATTTTTGTAATTTGTTGAGGAAATTAGAAGTAATCTTTATTCTTTGCTTCTGTGATTTTGTAAGAGAATTGGTACCAGCTGGATAGATCTAACATACAAGCTGCAAAAATACAACAAAAATTGATACAGACTATTCGAAATTTGCTCTAATGTACTCACAAATTAGAAATTCCTATCTCCTCTTAATTGTTGCTTTTGTGGAGATTTTATTTTATTTTAGAAGTACTTTAAAAGCCACCAAGTGTATGCAGAGGGAAGCAAAGGTTTATTTTTATTAAATTTCATTTAAAAAAGCAGATAACTTTATTAAAAAATATTACAATGGTATGGAGTAATTTATCACTAATTTACTTATTTAATGTTAGAACTAAAAATTAAGTTCCTTTACACATAATCGGTATCTGTAACAGTATTATTTTATTTCACAATCTTACTTGACGTAAATACTCTCAAAGACGGTCCGTCTTACAGCTGACGACATATTGACAGTTTTTCTTAGAAACGATGGCACATCACGGGGTGGTGGCATCTAATACGGAATGCTATGGAATTAATAAAACCTTTAAGAACTACTTACCTTAAATAAAGTAGAAATACGTTTATAACGTCTTGGACGGGCGAAGTCATCGGCGGTCCGTGCCTACTCCAGAGTAATCCGAGAAATTTTACTTTTTCTTAGCAAGACTACTTTTTCTTTCCTCTGTATATACTCTTTGAGCTTGTTTGAAGCGATAAATGATACCATCTCATATTAAAAGCAATCATGACATCAAGGCACGAATAAAATGTAACATACGAATATAAAATTTGCAAATTCGATACAAAAACAGTATAAAATGAATTTATATATTTAAACAAATTATTTGAAATAATAAAACGAATTATTTGTTAAACTATATAAATTCATACTGTTAAATATTATGATGCGTTACTGGCGTTGGCTATGTTTATGTGTCATTCGTGTCTTGTTGACATAAAAATCTTATTTGTATAAGTAGTAATTTATCATGCTTTTTATATTATTCCACAAGCACTAGGTACTAGAATGATCATCCCATCGATCCACAACATAATCAATAATCACAAAAAGCATATGCAAGTATGATCACATACTGCATATGACGATAAAACATAATCATTCATGCTATGGCACATTCCCTAATATTTTTTACATTTTACAATTATTATTTGCATCGGTGTTCGTCTATTTATTAGTAGTAGTAGCGCAGCTATGTGTGAGTAGGTATATCCTAAAAGAGCAACCCTTACAGAACCTGGTCGGCACTGGCTCCTCCCCAAAATATATTATTACACGTAATCAAATAACCAAAGAAAACACGTAAGCTAAGGAAATTTAGAACAAGTAAGTCCTGCAAAAATGTATTTCATTTGTTAGAGTTAAAAATTATTAATTAATAATTAATTATCTTGTATTTTATAATGTATTCGAATGCAAGTTACGTACGTGGGTTGAGAACAACGAATGTTACAAAATCTTGTAAAAGTATCATAATTCGGTCGCCGGCCGTTCACACGCTGGAGTTGGATGTCGTGTTCACTACGTATCATCCGTTAGTGAATATCTACTTCTAATATAAGTATAGGCATCATGTTATTAACAACCTCCCAGTTTTTTAACTCACCTCTAAATTGTCTTTATAAATTTTGGTGTTTCATATATATTGTATTCTAATTTTGTATTTATCTATTATAAATAAATATATTTCGCCTTGCTGAAGCACTCACGTGCTATTTAAAATATCATTTAAATATAGTCGAAACAGCATTGATATTGCAAACCGCAGAGTATTTTTTTCTTTTAATGAAACATTTTAAATTTAAATTAAATAATATAATTATGTCATATAATAAAGTGTTCGAAATCACATCAAAAATTATGGGTTGTTAATGTAGGGGAGTCACTTACAGGAAAGAGATTACGGATATTTCAATCAAAGGTGCAAAATAAGATATTGTTTATTTCGATTTGCTTAGAACTTACGCGTCGACTCCTTTACAATGTTGGGACCAATTCGCATGAACATAGAGATCTCTTCTACTAAGTTTTTAACGCCTGCGCGCATCTATATCTAAAAATACAGACCAATTTGTAATTTTTAATAAACAACACGATGTACTTACTCCTATTTGGTGTCTATGACAATATTCATTTTGGCGGTTTACATTATTAGCCTGTATCGAATACAACATTTAAAAATAATTTTCGCTTAGAATATGAAAACAAAAAAAATTTTATCATTGATTAGTATAAGGAAACTGATGTTTCATTTCTTTAGATTAAATTGTCTTACGATGATGTTATTTAAAATGTTTAACAAATTATTTAAAGCCCGCCTCCTCATTTCGAGAAATATATCGTTAGATTTAAGTTTAAAATATTTGGATATGTATTATAAACGAGGTGGGCGTATCAATTCTTGATCTAATTAGAATATAAGCATCAATTTTATGCATGATTCAAATCGTGATGTTATATCATAACTTCAATACATATCGATTATTTTTTCCAAACATTTTTCTTATAATGAATAATTGAATTTCAAAATATTTATCAATGTGTATAGGTGTTTTACTACGACCGTTTCATCGGAGGCATTGTATACTAGAGCCACTTTTGATGTAGTAAATAGATAATGCCTAATACCTGCATGTAACTTCAATACTTTCCAAGTAGTAAAGTACCTACATAACGATTACAATAATACATACAAATTTAATATACTAAAATATGTTAGTATATTTAGGGTGTGTATTTATTTTAAGAGAACCGTACAGAATTCCTTTCATTGACATTAGGAAATGTCAACTTTATTAATTAACAAATTAAACTCGAACGACTTCTATGGATGTAGTAGAAAAATAAATTTCATTTAATATCATGTTGTAACATCACTCTATAAATGAAATCAATTCTGTAGGTACATAATAAATAATCAAAGACTTTTAGGCACCACGCCTCCTTTTTATGTAATTTTAAATGTTAAAATAAATGTTGATAAACATATCAAATTGGTGTTTTATTTATATACCCTTTCGCCGTTAACTGAGTAATATTCCAATGTTAAAAAAAGTAAAAAATATTATTTTAAATTGTATGAAATCTTTCAACCATTTTGGATTAAAAAATGGTACTGATAGTTTCAAATAAAAACGAGGTACGAGTATAATTAAAGTAAAAAAAAATTAATTAAAACACAACATAAGATTTCCTGAGAAATAGGAACAACAATCTATTTATATCATTTTATTGGAAATTATCTAAACCAACAACATTATGTATACATTCTAGAATATATTAAATAAAAAATTCACAACAACATGTTGCGAGACATCAACGTGAGATTCAATAATATTTTATTTCTAAACATACTTACGAAAATAATTGAAAACACAAAAAATTGAGCGAAAAATTTAAGCTTCTCATATCAGTTATAAATTGTTATGTACTTATACTAAATTATTAAAAGTATTACAACGTAGTATGTGGCGTTTATATAATAATTATATATCACTATATTATTAAAAATATAACCCATACATTTTATCAAACGCACTGTGTAAAAATAATTTAATATAACTATGGTCCCTAGGTAAAGTATGAAAAGTGAATAATTGCAAATATCTTTTAAAACTGTTTAGAACTACTAATTCGGCTAGTTTTCAATAAAAAAATGCATAACGACTTTACAAAAAAAAATAACAATATCTATAATTTTTTTCATTTTAGTAGTTCAAAAGAGCAATTAAAACATTTGCAATTTTTCACTTTCGATAATTTACGTAGGGATCTTCAATGATTATTATCTAACATACCTAAACACATCCAAATGGTTCCAAGTGAGAATTACAAAGAAAGAATGAATAAAAGTACATTTTAAAATATATTTTTAGATCTATAATAATTAGAATCGATTGAAAAATATTTAAATAAAAAAATATCCTTACTTCTACGCTTTAAACATATGTCTATATAAAATATTTTAATGTCATTTCTAATCACGATTTCATCTTACAACCTTAAGAATTACTGTTGGACAATTTAGGATAGATTTCTTAAAAATAAAACAGTTAATTTATTGTGTCTAAAATTATACTGTGTTGTATGTTACTGAATTTATTTAAAACGTATTAATAAAAAAATATTGTTAAATTTGTCTGAAGCTACTTTTCAAAAAGCCTTTTTTATATACAAATAAATATTATATCAAAATAAACAGTAGCTTTACAAATAAATATCAAAATAAACAGTAACAGTACCTTTAGTAGTATATTTAACAAGTACACCATAAATAAGGACTTAAGGAGGCCGTCATAGTGCAGCGGGACAGCGTTTGAATGTAATCATGGTAATGGTTTCGATCCTCACCTGTTTAAAATCATTACATTTAAATTATTTTCATTTCCCACCTCTGGTAGACAAAGCACGCAGTCTTTCGAGACTTTGAGAGTCTCGAAAGACTGCGACGTGCGAAGAACAGATTGTCTTAACTCTCAGATTACCCTGCTATACGGGAAAATGCGTGAAGCGCCTCAATAATGCTTTCTTTGCCTTGTATACTTTTTTTACGTCCAAAAAATATATTAAAAATACAACACAGCTTATAGAAAACATAAAAACAAACTCATAAAAATGAATGAAAGCATGAACGAAATTCAAATAGGAACAGAAAAAAAGATAGCTCGTTATTCTTAGCGGGAGGCAACTTGTATGGGCCCTCAGCTTTAAATGTACTTGAGGCACGACGTTTTAATATGTCGCCCTAACGAGAGGAATCATCGTATAGGTTCATACTTGTCTATACAATATGGCACTGTCTGTGTTTGTGTTTAGATATTTCAATTTCAAATGTTTACATATAAATTGTATACAATTCGTAGTATAGAATTGAAATTTAAATAAAATTTGGACATTTCAAAGAGTACGTAAATAAGTATATGTATTACATATACTTATATAAAAAAAATTACAATAATCTCATTATTAAACTTACATATACTTATATAAAAAAATTTACAACATTTATGAATATTTTTGTTTTCTTCTCATATATTTAATAAGATAAATCTCAAATCTTTAAGGAGTATCATAGCTGCAAAAAAATCACTGGACAAGATATTTTTCAAGTTGGTAACGCTATTAGCGGAAATAAATGTAAAATTTTTAAAAATATAGATTAACATAATACATACCTTTTAAAAAAACATAGAATAATATTGTCTAGAACAATTCTTCTATGACAATGGTATAAAGGACGGAAAAAAGAAGTAAAAATATCTAATATAAACATCTAATATTTTGTTTACGTCATACAAACAACATATTTTAAATTGCTTTAGCATGATAACTATAATTTTTGTAAATAGATTCAAAATAACATCAGATTCAATAGCATTAAGTAATGTGACAGTTACTATCAATTTAACGATTAGTATTTTGTTACTGCAACACAAATCTTCAATAAATGTATAATAAATAAGGGAAGTCCAGAAGTACACAACCAATCATTTTAAAATGGCATATATGTATGTTTACAACTATTTTTTTACTAACAAAGTTAAAACACGATTCAATAATAAACGTTTTTATCACGATGCATTTTTTAGAAAAAAGGAACTCTTATAAGATCACTTTGTTGTCTGTCTGTCAAGATCTTTTATCTCAAGAACGCTTGGAGATATCAAGTTAAAACTCAAACTATGTACTTATATCTACGGTCCCATGATTTCGTGAAAAAATAGTAATTCTACATTTATTTAAAAAAAATATATGTGGTCGTTTATATCGCTAAAAAACGCGTATTTCAACACTATAAAGGAAATCAAGATTAATTGGGTATTCCGGTAAACTTTGAATTATAAATTTTTTCAGCTAGCATCTACAGGTAGTATTAGTTCAGGAAAACATCTGAAAACTATACATATACATAGTTAAATCCAAAAAAAAATAATACCTTTAAAAGGATGGCAAAATTTGGTGGCTCAAGTGAGGTATTAGATGAAAGGGCTTTGGCTAAGCTAAGCTTGAAATTCAGAAAAATCTCGGAACCTCCAATATTTGTACGGCATGTTCGGTGGGCGAGCCCGACTCGCACTTGTCCGATTTTTAACTATTTCTAATTAACTAGATAATGAGAAGAAATCGATTTGCAAATCGAACCTAAAAATATACATATCTCGCAAACCAAGTATAACAAAGTAAAATATTAACTGACGAAATAGTAGCAATGCATGTGTAAATCACGAAATAATTGAATTCTTTGTAATTTGTTTATATTTAAATAATTTAAAAAACGGTTTTGAATATTATAAATAAAAAAAAACTGTATTTTTATTATTGATCGATTTAAAAAAAGAGGTATCTAGTTTATCCACAAACATTGGTTTTTAGTTCTGAAGTCGCTTCTTATTAACGTAGTTTTCCATTACAGTATTAAAATTTTTATTAATTATTAAAAAACATTATAGTATAGTATTAAATTAACATTATAAATATTTTTTTTAGTATAAATCAAAATCAACGAAACATACAAATTCCATGGGACCTTAAATACATTTTCAGTTTTCTGCGAAACTACTAGTTGTATACTATAGTAATGGAACCGGAAGAAGCAAAATAAAAACTAAAAAATAAACAATCAGATATAGAGATCAGAGTTAAAAAGACTAAATCTACAAAAACGATATGAAAATAGCATAAAAATGGGGAAGCTCTGATTTTAAGTCTTAATGGTAGTTTAAAGCTTATTAAAGGGCTAAGTCTTTCTAATATATGTGCTGTTTGAGCTAAAAAAATATATAAAAAAAATTAAAAAATGAGTCGTCGAGGTGTAGCTTAGTTTATCGCTCCGCCAAAAAGCGGAGTGTCTAAACACTGGATTCCATTTTTCAATTCTGGTATATGCGAGATACAGCGTGAAGATGAAAAATAAATGAAATAAAAACATTATAGATAAGATACAAAATAATAGATAAGAAGTGAAGGTACAGTTTCTATCACAATCGGATTATAATCCACATAATTTCGAAATAATAAATTTAAAACGAGTAGGTATAAAGTATTGATATGAAACAAATGGTTTTTTTAAAGGTGTGTATGCCCCAAGTATTTTTAGTTTTTATAAATTTTGTAAATATCCACTATATTTAGTGGCTTGTGTAATTAAAAATTATTAATATTGATAATAATTCATGTAAAAATTCATCTATAAATTTGTAGTTACTTTATAGCAACTAGAGAGTATTTTCATATAAAATCAATAAATGTCGCCTCATAACAGCTCTTTCGGTGTTTCACATAATTATATTAAATACTACTTTCATCTAATACTTTATATCATGTAACATTATCTATACATATATATGAGCATAAAAATATTTGTGTAAAACAATTTAGAATTTGGAATTTCAGTCAATAGCAGTCATATGCGTGACGAGACATTTGTTTTATTATGTAGATCCAACAATATGAAAGCTACTTATGATCTTTTATATAAACATTCGAGTATACTACACATATAAAAATGCAATAGAAGAAGACGAGTATTAAATTGACTTAAAGCAATATTTATATAATATGGTGTCTTTTATAGATTACATCACACGTTTGCGTGGATGGAGAGGGCCGACGATAGTGATAATTGGTAGGTGGGGTTCTAAATTTAATGAAATTACATTTTGACATGTAATTTTAAAGAATAAAACAAACAATCCATATTTGTGAAAACATAATAATTTTTTAGGACTGTTGTTTTAATTTAGTAATTTCTAGGTGTAAAATTGAGAAATATATTATATTAGGTAGAAGTGACCAGCTGTGACAAGATCCCCTTTCTTGTTACAGCTAGTCAGTCAACAAAGGATGAAATTCGTGTGACGTAATTTATGGTTGGCCATGATTTTAGTTAACTAATACACTTTTTTAATATATACTTAGTATGTCATAGCAAGAGTGGCACAATTTTAGAATATTTTTTATATTTATTGAATGTTTTATACAATCGATAATAATAGTTAACTGATACAAGTTGTTAAAATTCCATTTAAGTAAATATCCGAACAAAATAAAATACTCGATATTCATTTTCAAGAGCATAAAGTTATATGTTCCTATCTTTTAAATATATTATAACATAATAATGTGTATATTTTGTATCCAGAATAACAAGTACAAATGTTAGATTTATAATCTTATTCATCTGTTTATTTAACAAATAAAATAATTTAAAAATATTAAACAATAGTATGGGCCACTGTTGCACTGACACTCGTATAATACAAAAATTTTTTAGCTTTAATATAAGCATTAAATATTGTAAACATCTGGTTAGTATTTTAACTATACGTAGTAAAATTATTCCAAATTTAAGATCTCACAAAGTCCCACTGGTTTGTTGGTTGGCTATCGCATATAACTAAAAGAACAGGTTCGTTTCGCAGAGCGCGTTCAACTCCCAAGCACATTCCTGCTGCCGTATTGTAAACAGGACTGCCAGCCTGATGAGAATAGGAATTGAAATTATTTTTAAAAATATTAAATTAGTAAGGTCGACGAGTCGTGGCCATCCTGAAGTTAGCTGTAAATGGCTAAGCAGATTTCATTTTAGAAATTTTCCAGACTGAACAGTGCGCATAAATTTGTAAAGCGTAATTGAAGAGCGACCACGACTCATCTACCGTACTAAATTAGTATATTAGAATAGTATAATTACGTAAATATATTTTTACACGTTTAATAGAAAGTATTTAACCGGATTAATCGAATATATTTTAGTATTATACGCTTTCGGTAGGAGGAACTACCCCTAAGAGGTTAAACTTGTTATATGAAATTCATCTTAAGAGTCGGTTAGGATTAATATTTTCGACAAAAGGCCTTGGACTGAGAAATGCGTCTATCAGTTGGCACAATTGTTATATCACACTACCTCCAACTACTACTGTGGACTTGAGAGTCAAAACTCTTGCCACAAAAAGATAAGAAGAATGCACTTTTAAAGCATATACGTTATATTATATATATTTTTAATGTCATTTAGGCTATTTTAATGTTACAAGAACTATGAAGTTGGTAGTTGTCTGATTTTAGACACGATGATTGAGAGTTCATTTCCCAACATTTACAATAATAATATACTTTTTTTATTACAGTTTAATATTATTATAACTTTACATAATTTTAATACATACCGCCCCTTTATGTTTCCATTCCTGTGTACCACCGAGTTCATGGCATTTACCAATAATTGGCGATACGTTATTAGAGGCGTCCAAACACAGTATGCGACCCAACACCAATTCATGTCGATCCGTTTCAAACCACACCTGGAAATAAAGATATTAAAGCTGGTCAAGTTCGAGTTGGACTCGCTCACCGAGGATTACATACCAATTTCATGATTGTAAATTAATAAGAAGTACAACTAATAAAAGTTGGCCAATTTAACTTTGCGACGTATACACTAAATTCTTATAAAAGTAACTAAAAATATAAATTTGTAAAGTTTTTTTTCTGTGATTTACGTATAAATTTCCAATTATCGAGTTTTTCTTTATATGTACTATAAATGTTCCTTACTCGGAGTATCTTAACACCCTCTGCCTACTCTGCCGTGTGCAGGATACAGCGTGAAGCTAATTTTTTTATAGATTTAAACATTTTACGTTACCGTTTTATACCATATAGCTTTTATTTACGCGACGAAAGGAGAAGAAAACCGCATCAAAACAGAAATAATATTAAAGTTCGAGACTTGGAGATTTAAGTCATGTTTGTGCTCGAAAGGAATGTAGATAAGGATATTAGAAACAAATTTTTATCTAATACGAGTTTACGAATACGAGAATCCACGAGTTCTTCAGAAAAAACGTTTCGACAGATGGACAGACAGACAGACAAAGTAATTCTAAAAGGAGTTTTTAGTGGTTGTTTCATAATAAACGAGTAAATAAATAATTTGTCTAAGTAAAATAAATATAAAGAAATAGACTGGCTATAATGGTAATATACTGGCTAGTCCTATTATGATCGAAAAAAATGGAAAATTCGTTAATATTAATAATAGATTTTAATCACCATTTTATAGCTATGGTTAAATAAAAATTACTATGAGGTGTATGGCGAGTAGTAGTAATAGATATCCAACACAAAAATGATTTTTCAATTCTGTCAAAAAATAACAGCAGTTTCCGGAATTAGCATTCAACCTAAGAAATTAGAGTTTTATGATATAGTTTTGGGTACAATAACGGAGCCGATAGCGATAAACGGAGACGGAAGTGTCTTGAACTACTACTAGATAAATAAGTTGTAACAAGCGAATAAGAACTTTAACAAGATAAGAACATATGGTTTACCAGTAACGACGATAAAAAAGGCATAGGTTTAAATCTCGTTATATTAAAGATTATTTTTCTATCATTGGTGAAAATTAACAATAAAAAAAACGTAAAACTAAAATATCGAGTGTTTTATGCAAAAAATTCACCTGATGCAATGTTCTCATACAACTGGCCAATATCAGGCCGCTGTTTTTGCTTTTTATATCTTTAGCACTCTGAATGCATAAAGATGTCTTCTTTAAACGTATTTGGAATGAATCTGTGTAATTCCGTTTCCTGTAACAATAACATAAATAAATAAAATTATTTTTTTAATTAATAATATATGGCCGACTATACTACAGTTCTATAGATATATTAAATAATTAAAAACAAATAATAAAATGCATGAATGTGGCTAGATACCCAAAAATTGAGATTATGATAAAGTTGAGTATAAAGTTATTTGCCGCAATAATACTACCACACAATAGTTTATTTTTCTCAGTACCGTCAATCAACTATCCATCAAATCATATGTGACATATCAGTTAATTATTTTCTAACATATGAATGTATATATTAAAGGCCAGTCATGGCGCAAGCTCACAAGCGTCTGATTTTAAATGGAGTTTGGGTTCGATACCCACTGAATGAAAATGAAGTATTTGATGGTTCATTTCTTCGCTCTGGTGTCGAGGTTAAGCGCGTTAATGAAAACATAGTGTCCTAACACTAGGTTCCCAGGTTCCCTCTGCCTACTGTGCCACGCTGCAAAACAGCTAAGAAAAACACTCAAGTTTATAGAATTCAAAATCAATTACCTAGAATGCCACGGTTGAAATTTATTTTTATCCGGATCATTCAACGCAGCTATTTTCTTTTTGGCAACAGTATCCTCCCCCATTTCTAATTCAGGGTAAATATTGTCTAAATACCATTTGAACGATTTGCATCCGAGATTTTTCCGTAATGCTTGTCGTTCAGATATGTCGCCTACGGAGACGTGCGCCGCCGACGGATTTTGTTCTATCACTTTGCTCTGTAATATAAAAATATAGGGATTGATTTTATAAAAAAAAGTAACATTTATAGAAATTTACTATTTATCAGAAAGATTGTGTGCAAAGATTTTATCAAATGTTACTATACTACTATATATTTGTTAAAAATATAAATAAATACATTAGTGATTCCTTAAAAAAATTAAGTATATTTTTAATAATTTTTATGTATTATTTATTTTGGTATCGACTCATAAAATTAAATAAGCATTTGCGTAATTGTTCGTAATTTTAAATTAAGTTAAATTTAAGTTTACACCATGATCATAACTTATTTATTATAAACAAAGATTTAACAACGTAATATTTGTCACGAGATTAAATGACATACAGAAAACACATAAAAATAATACGTTACCACATAGTCATCCATCCACACTCGGGCCATTCTCATGGAATTTTGCAGCATGTAATCTTCTTTTTCGCTAAAACCGTAAGGTCGTCGTTTACGGAACACGTGACCAACTCTGCTGCACGGAATCAGCTCTAGAATTCCACCGCACATCCAAATCTATAAGAATAGATGATTATATTTTTTTTAGTTTTCATAGAGAACCTAGTGTTACTGCGTTTCCTGACTTTCCGCTCAAATTTCGATACATTGTGTGTTGAATATGAGTGTTTGCCTCGTTGCCAGAGCGAGGAAATGTAAATATTTAATAGTTGATATAGTAGTACCAGAAGGGTCGCGTTTAATTATTGGATACAGAATTGCATGAAGACAACAATCAACCCATTAAGTACTGTCGCTCTTGTGATCTACCAATCACCTTCTACCAATTAGGTTCTAGGATCGCATGGGGTTACATTTGTATGCTCTCTCACAAAGTGCTTTGATTACCTTATAGTAGTAATCAGACAAAATCTACGCAAATAATTTTGATATAAATATTTACAATACGTACCCGAAAAGACATTTCTAAGTTTTCGCCTCCCCAAATGTTCATACCAGGATCATATTTGCCGATGTAATTAAAATACTCCCGATATATAGCAAACAGACCACCCGCCATTGTTGGAGATCTGATTGGTTTAACAAAGTCCTCATCGCCTGTAAAATATTTTTTTTATTATAAATTTGTAATTGTAAGATCTCGTTTTACACAAACTTTTTAGTCAAAATGAAAAAAAATACAAATCAAAGAACTGTGCCTTGTTGAGTATTTAAAAAATTTCGGGAAATTGGATCCAATCTTAAACCAATTAAATCTTCTCTTCTCCTGTACTATTTAAATGGATACCGACTGTTATTTCTACTCTCTCAACTGTTTTTCTATCTTATATCTTGAAAAATATAGGTATATAATTCGTTTCTGTGTATATCGATTATATATTTTTTGCTTTGGTGTAATTGTTTAGTATAATTGTTGACTAGTGATGTGCTGCCGCTTGAAATAAACGGTTACTCATTTAATAATATTATTTAAGTATATTTAGAAAAGTATAATATAATACGCTAAATAAACTGTAATTTAAATCTTTTGGGATTTGGTTTTAGTGCTTGCAAAAATTGTCGTCTTTAATTGAAAAATATTTTATTTATAGGTTATAAAACCTAAAAAATAAATAAAACATGTTAGTAAAAAAGTTTATATATAAAACGCGAAATATTTTTCCAGCTTAAGTCCTGCTGCCGAAATTAAGGTTAAAAAGTAGCGTATATGTTGGCCCACTATCTCTTTTATCTTACAGATTATACAAATACAGATACAAATTTTAAAATCGTTTATCTTTGTTTTATTATCATATAAATAACTATATGCATTCGAAAAGACCTTGATTTTATCCCAAGTGCACACAGAACTCGGCACCCATTATTTTGTTGGTGACGCATGACTTAGCATTTAACTTGGCTATTGGCTTGGCTTGGCTTTGCTTGGATTAATCTCATTTCACGTTTATGTATTGGTTGGAATACATATTTATTGTGTTCGTTACAATATGCCGTAGTACGTATAAGTCGTAGCGTTGTAAATGTTTACAATATGGTGCACTATATATACAAATCCCAATATTTTTATCGGAAAAAATATTTTGGCATTTTTCTTCATATTACATTTTTATATTGCAACAAAAATACTTCTGAAGATGTACTAGCATGAACTAAAGCGATAGATGTAGGTTCGATTCCCGTTATGGGGAATTAAATGTTTTCATTTCCTCGCTGTGGTGGACAAATCGCAGCGTTGAGTTTCGCTAATCATCACGCAATGTCTCGAACATTGGGCAGAAAGTGGGGAACGGAGTGTCTTATAAATGGACCACTATATCTGCCTGCCCTGCATGCGGCGAAAACGTGACGATAATCAATTTCAATCAAATTCATCAATTCTAATGCAGGTAGGCCATTTCTTAGAAGACAACATAACAACATTGAATGAATATTTTATATAAACTGACTGTAAGCACGACAGGTGTGCGTTCGATTCCCACTCGAAGAAATAAAATATTTCATATTTTTATTTCTATCCTCTATTGTCAAAGCAAAGCGCGGTGTTGAGTTCCACCACTCAACACGCAATGCCTCGAGAATTTCAGAAAAAGGGGAACGGAAGCGTTCCCATGGGAAAGAAGTGTCTTAACATTAGGTTTCCAGAGCGTGAAACTAAAAAAATATATAACGGTTATTTTACGTTGTTTAACAAATCGTTATCTTTCAAAGTCCGCCACTGTGACTTATTATGAATGCAATTAATAAAATTAAATAAATGTATGTACCTAACCTGACTTGATAACCTCCAATTATTCAATAAAGTGTCATTTGTTTTATTTATTTAATGTTAACATTATGTTATTCTGTTTGAAATTATAAATATTATATTGTAAGCAATATTGATATTAAAGAATATTTACATATTTTATTACTTAGTGGTTATTAAAATTAACCTTTCGGTTACATATCTTGTCACCGAAAGATTTATTACATATACACTCTCACCTGACCATACATGGTCATTATTCATCATCAATCACTCTAATAATGTTTCTATTGAATACTTTCTTTTTCTTATAGCTTCCGCTGTCCCGCATATAGCAGGGAGGCGGAGGGAACCCCTCTATTCTTCCACTAATCTGCCTTGTTACCAGAACGAATGAAAGAAAAATATTAACGAAGAAATGAAAATTTTATTAAATAATAATTCATTCCACTCATGAATTAAGCCCACAGTTCTTCGCGTTTACAGTCACACGCTAGTGCTACTGCCATTTACATAGTAAAAAATATATATTAACAAATATAAATGTTACAACAAAATAATAATCAAAAAGTCCCATGTTTCATTAAAAAAAAATACCTTTCAACGTTCCCTTAGGTAAGTTATCCCATTTGAAATGCAATCCCCAGTTGAAACCACCACGGACCAGTGGACTCGGTGTATATTCAAATGTGTCAGCATTTATAACGTCTATCACTGGTGTCACGGCTCGCGGTGAATGTCTGACTGTAACACCGTCCACTCCCTCCGACAAACGGGTCAAGAGTGGTGGCAACCAGTCCACGTTCACCTCAATATGTGAATCCAGAAAAACTAGAACCTAAAATGAAACACATACATACATACATATATAAATAAAAATTCCCAAAATATTAGTAATAAGTGCTTAATTTATTTTTTATTTACAAACTATATATATATATATTTACAATTATGTATCCTATATGTATGTATATTGTAATCAATTTATTTTATATCAAAATACTTTTGTACGTCTACACATTTATTCTCCCACAACAAAAGGTTAGCTGGTAGAGAATACAGCATAGCACTAATATTTATAAATAAGTTATAAGGGCCCTTTACTTTATAGCTATTTAAACTAAAAATATAAAGTATATTTTGTTCCTATGTGTGGCAAATGTCAGGTTCATTCTATAAAAATCTTGTATTGTCATTGGAATGAAAACACATGCGTTTAAACAAATCTGATAGTAAGAAATCAGTTAAAAAAATTTTTTTACTTCCCCTTGTACCCGGCATATAGCAAGATAGACAGAGGAAACCTAGTGTAAGACACACTCTGTTCTCAAGATATGGGTGTTTGAAGCTATGCGTGTTCGGTGGCGGAACTCAACACCGCGCTGCTTTATTTTGTTACCAGATCGAACAAATGAAAATAATTTACTCCTTGAGTGAGAATAAAACCCACATCCACTGTGTTTACAGTCAGACGCTGGACGCCACGACGGCCTCATGACATAAAAACAGTGCAAGATTTTCTTACATTCATTCATTCATGCACTGAGTTTCTATACTCATCAACAACAACAACCATGGTCTAATGAGTTACTAAATTGGTAAAAAATATATTTAACTTGTATAATTGTATACTCGTATATATAATTTCGAACTTACATCTCCAACACTGTTGTCAGCCCCATACAGCCTAGCTCGAATCAACCCCTCCCTTTTGTTCGTCTTCAACAGACGTATATTCAAACCTTTCATAGATCTCGCATTCGAATCCGTTGTTTTCTTAACATTTTCATTGTTGTTGTTATTGTTGTCATCGTTTATGTAATCGACCAAATTTTCTCCTTCTATATTATTAGTTTCTAACATTTCTTCTTCTTTTCTTACTATTGAATTGAGTTCATTTACTGCCTTTTGCACGTCTTCATGTAAATTTTCTATATCACTGTAGTCATCTACTAATATAATTTCCTTCAAGTGCGCTAACTTGGTACGGTCTATTATAGAGTAAACCGATCTCATCAGCGTTTCAAAATGCTCATTATAGAAACAAATTATGATTGAAGCTTTGGGTAATTTTTTTGGAAACCTTTGTATGCGACATCTGTAATTTTTCGTATAAACATACAAAAGTTATTATAAATATTAAATCGATTATTATTTAAAATATTTATAAAGTGAACGAATTGAACACACTTACAATTTATTTCTCGTATCAGGTAGTCCTCTATGATTGCCGATTCTTTGTGATATCAAAGTATTGAACGCGTGCACGTTGTAACCAGCTTCACGAATTCTGACATCTTCAGCATTATGTATTAATCCAAGTTGATTTTCTAGGAAAAAATAATAAATCCATAAAATAATAATGTTTTCTTGGCAAAAATGCTCGTACATAATGACGAGCATTATTACTATAATATATATTTTTTTAAAATGAATAATTTTAATTGATTTTATAATAAATTGAGATTGCGTGATATTAACAATACTATTATGATAGACGTAAATTGATTACTTTTATAGGATTGTTTTTTAGGAAGTATCTAAAAAGTGTCATTCATGAGTTCCATGTTTGTTTTATTTTATTATATTTTTTTTATTTTTTTGTTTTATTGTATGTCATCAAAATGTTTGAACCGAAACACTATTTACCTAGACTTTTATCTGGAAGAGCCACATTCTTAATTCCTAGATGTTTTGCAAATTTCTCTCTAAGCATGATCTTTTTTTGATATGCCAACTTTTCTTTTTGATACTTCCACATTTTACCGACAAGTTTATCATTTTTTTGTTTGGGGCTATCATATAATAAATCTTTGCCTTCCAATGCTGCAATAGATTTATCATTGTTTTTAATACGGTCCTTTTCTTCTTTATTTATTAACTTATAATGAATTCTGTTCTCAGTGTTAGTA
Organism: Heliconius congener; assembly: GCA_018230605.1. NCBI lineage: Eukaryota > Metazoa > Arthropoda > Insecta > Lepidoptera > Nymphalidae > Heliconius > Heliconius congener. The sequence goes on along the minus strand of DWAO01000057.1, from coordinate 7,482 downwards.
ATAGCATTTTCTCCTAAAATAGTAACAACTTATGAGTGTTAGTAATAATTACTAGAATTTATTTGAAATATCAATAAATCATATTCACTAATTTTATTTAAAGAAGAATTAAGTTCTTCAAATTAATTTAGTAATAGTAATAAGGTAAAAGCTTTTTTAGCAGGATGAGCATGGGCAAAAGTGGTTTTGGTTTCACAATTGGTTACAATAAGCACAATTTTAACAAAAAAATACAATTTTCCAAAATTAGTTATTACATGTCAACAAGAGACAAAATATACTTCATAGATAAAAAGCACATCTACATAGATATATTTCTATAAAAAATATATTGTGCTAATCAACATTAAAACATTTATAGCTGTTTAAATTCAGATAACTTTAGATTTTTCAGCCAGTAGTATTATTGTTAATGAGAAACAGTTTCATTTCACACCCAAAAATCACTAAATATTGGTGCAGTTTTGCCATACTTGTCCTGCTAGAGCTAGACTCTTTCATACAATATTGATTATTTTGGTAATAAAAATTTAAAAAAATTAAATTAGCTTCATGCTGTATCCCGCTTACAGCAGGGCAGAGGGAACCTAGTGTTAATACACTCCGTTCCATACTTTCTGCCGAATTTTGGAGGCATTGTGTGTTCAGTGGCAGAACTCAATACCACGCTTTGCTTCAACACCAGAGCAAAGAAATGGAAATATAAATTTAAGTAAATATTTCATCTCCTCGAGTGGGGAATACCCACTAGTCAGTTTTACAGTCATACTTTGTACCACTGCGCCACAACTGGCCTCATTTTTGTAATAGTTCATTATTAAATTAGGAATGTCGACAATATCCACATGGTTGGAAGTGTCATGGTTGAAAATAACATAGAGGCTGTTATGGTACTGCACCTCACTGTAATAACAGTTTGGCTCAGAATCTACTTAGGGGGAGTAAGGAACTATTTTCATTTTCTCACTCTGGTAACCAACACTAAATGCATAATTGAATTCCCCTACTCAACACAGTTTTTTTACATAAACCCTGCCAAAAAACCTGCCAATAATATAAAGGGATACAGTCTGAACCATGAGAAAAAAATACTAATAATCAATATTGTAACATCTTCGAAAGTATCATTTTTGTACATATGTAAAATATCTAATATTATATACAAATATGATGAATGATGCCAAGCATTCTAATTTTAGTAATATTTAGATAACAAATATTGCCAATATCCAATGAAATAACAAATTCAGTAATTAGTTATGAATAAGTTTTACTATGAAGATAACTTATATTTTGTGACAAATAATGGTATGGTAATAATGGCAAACAAATGTAGTCACTTTTGAGCCTAAAAATTTTCTTGGAATCTAAAAATATAATCCAGATCCGTAATATTTATATAAGATGCAATATTCTAATTATTTTATTACATACAGTAAATATTTTGATTTTAAACCATTAGACTTGGTTATCTTATGTAATTGTTTGTAGACATAAGTCGATAATGGTTGCAATGGTATTAGAAACATTAGTGAAAGTAAAGTATAAAAATGTCAACAGATTTTTGAACTCATTCGTAAGTTTGAAACCGAACAGTTTATAGGTAATATAGTAGGACTTACCATTCATATTTAGTAACCAGTATAAATATAATGCCACACTCCATGTCGCCGATGCAAATAGTATTCCCCACAAAAAAGAATTATTAAGCCTACCCATTCTTGAATTAAAAAATCTTACAAAACAAATTTTATTTACGACACACATGAATTAAATATTCTGAGATTTTTTTTATAAAATTTACATTTTAAAGTATTTTTCCGGAAGAAATAACTATATGTAAAAATCGATATGTAGCCGGATATTATATCGTAATAAATTAACATATACAAAACACTCGTTGGCAGAACGTCTGAGATAGACTATGTCACAGCTTATATATGGAATGACATTGATTTATGATTTGACGTTTTGTAGGTACCGCCAATATAGCATTTATAATATTTGGCTCCTATATTTTATCTGTACTAGTTACATTTTAACATAGATACCATTAAAACAATTTTTGATTATTTTATAAAAATAAATCATGTATTTATATATAATATTTTCAACCTTTTTAAAGTATTATTCCACATTTTCCACAGTAAAATACTTATTTAGAAAACGTATCAAAAATCAATGGACAGACATTTGAATCAGCCCCTCTCGGAAAACGTCCAAGACTCGCAGCTTCAATTTTTTATACGTTTTCTAAATAAATGTCTATAAGGTACCTAAGCCGTGTGATCCCGGCCTAGAATTGGATCATCCTGGTACTGGTGGTGTCGTAAAAGTACGTGTGGTAGAGTCACGTCGCCAGCAATAGCAACACGCATGGGCAGACTCGATCGGATCATTACCACCCCCGGCATTTAAAAGCGGCGTGAAGTGACGTGACCCGCACGCTCGTTTGCCGTGTCTTTTCCATAAAAAAAAAACATTTGTTTTTACTTTAATCCGTCCTATTTTTAATCTCTGATTAATTTCTTTTATTGTGTATTTTACTTAAATTGCAAATTTGTCATTTGTGAATAAGTAAATTATATATAATAAATAATAATAATAAAACCATACTACCAACCATATTTTATTACATATTTTTTTTTATAAACAGCAAGCTATCATGTTATCCTACTATGACAAGAGTGTCAGTGAGAAACTTGTGAGGTGGTACCTCTAAATTTAGAGGTGCTGGTCCTTTACGGGTTCTTCCAACATTATCATAATGACTTCCGTGACAAGGGCAATAAAAACCTCCAACCCAATCCCCAGAATTAGGCACTGGCACACAGCCCAAATGAGTACAAATTCCAATAACTATTAACCATTCAGGTTTTATTGTCCTCTGCTCAGGAGTCTCAGGATCTCTTAAAGCTGTCAATGGAGTATTGGCTTCTGCAGATATCTCTGCTGCAGTTCTATGTTTTATAAAAAGAGGTTTTCCACGCCATTTATAAGAGTTACACATGCCTGAGGCAATATTACTAATGTCTACCTCTATAGCCGCTAATGCAAGGACGTCAGCCGGTGCACTCATACTTACTAAGAAATGTATTAATTCTGTTTTTAAACCATACATTCCACAGAGAAGTCCAAAAAACCCAACAACATACGTGTAACCATACTTCTCATCTCCCGAATGCCATGTGGTCGTACTAACATCTTTAAATTTTTCTTTTCTATAGTCATCGAAACTGGGATGTTTTATATCACGATGCAATTTTGGATAGTCTTTCTGAAAACGTACCTGAGTCCAAGTGATCGGAGTAGGTAATGCGCACAACGGATTTCTTTTTCCACATTCTGCAAGTGACTTAATCGGTATCAACTTGTCTGCTCGGTCATTACTTGAATTTTGACAATATACTTGCTTAAGTGGATATTTTCGATTACAGGAACATTTCCAGAAAGGCCGACAATATCTCATAAGTGCACTATTAGTTAGTAAGTACATTTCAAAGTATAATTGTAATTTTTATTTTCCTTCGTTTCAGAAACTTAATAATACTTAGGTTTTTGACGTTAACTATCATCTTTGACGACCGACGTTTTTTTATTTATATATTGTCAATTTTAATATTAAACATTTGTATCTATTCAGAGATTAATAAAATATTACTTTTATATTCTAAATAAAATTATAGTAACATAATCTTGTATTTTTTTTCACTAAGTTTTCCGGTAGCTATAACCGGCACATATCAAAGGAGTGCCTTAGGTATTCACCAGGTGCGACTTTGTATTTTTTTTTATTTCAGCACAGTACGACGCATTAAATAAATCTAGTAGGTCTCCTCTTTGGGTAGATAAATTCGCATATAATTTAAGTCACTAATACTAACAGTAGTAGCTCTTTGCCATTATGACTTTATTGACCCATTAGCTAATTGTATTTCTTAACACAACTTTTAAATTTTAAAAACCAAAAAAATATAACACAATTGATGAAATGTATATTGTCCATATCGTTAGTATTTTAATTAAACTTAATGATCTCCTTTTTAACTGGTCATTTTAACGTTGCTTAAATATTACCATTCACCATTTGCGTTTAGATTCTCATTTAAAACGTCTATAATAATTTTGTTGTATAATATACAGTAGCTGAGGGTCTAAAATCAACGGAGCATGGCCCAGAACGACGTTCAAGATGTCTAAAAAAGTTTATTACCTATTTACCTACCTACTACTTGAAGCCAGTCTGGCGCAAGGGCACAAGCGTGCGACTCTAAGCGCGATAGGTTGTGGGTTCGATCCCACTCATATTTAATATTTTCATTTCTTCACTCTGGTAACGAGGCAAAGCGTAGCGTTGAGTTGAGTTCTGCCACATGCAATGCCTCCAAAATTCATCAAAAAGTTGGGGAAATGATTTTTGTGTTCAACAATATTAAATGCAATGCTATGTATTACTTTATATAGGGTTATATAGCTATAGCCCTTTGGCTTATATTCGGTAGCCTCCTCAGTCTAACAAGATTATTATAATACGTTTCGCATAATCCTAGTAAAATGTACCTAAATAGTTGACAAACTATTTTGCAACATGTAGCTTAAACTCATAGTCAGACCCTTGCACATATTGGTTGGTGCCAAGGCTCTCTGACGTAAGGTGAAAGTGGAGGTCTTGACGCTACACCAGTCGCGTCTCAGTCGGTACTCGACGGGCCACCACTAACAAGTGAGTATCTTTATTATTTGATACAGCACGTGCGATTTGTTTTGTATAGAATTTATAGCAACTTTCTAGCGATTTTGTTTTTGTGCACTTCAAATAAGAATTTTAAAGTGTAAGTGAATACACTAGGCAATGGAATGGAGCCTAAGCGGGATGCTCTTAGGTTTGGTTTGCGTGTTATAATATAATAAAAATTATATCAATAATAATTTAAAAAAGCTTGTGTAATATGCCTTAGGTATTAATACTATATTTTTTAATATTTTTTTTCTTTCAAATAATGACTTTTTAAAGTGGTCATTAGGTTAGTCATTTTTGTTTATGCAATGTAACAGAATGTTATATGCATTTTGCGTAAGCAATTTATATACTTATCACTCAATTTTTTAGATATTAATAAATGAAAGTCGTTAAAAAATGTTTTTAACATTATTTGCGATTTTCTGTAAATGTAATAATATTTACAGAAATTAACTAAATATAAATTTACTTTTATAATTCATTTAAAAAAAGTAACAATAATTAGGAACTTGTTTATAAAAATTCTTTACACTTCCTTAGAAGCAGTTTGATAACATCATCCAACTTGAGTCGACCACGTTACATATACATAACTCATAATTGCAACAAATAGCTATTAACGACGACCACAAAGTAAAGCCAAATTTCAAGAAACCCAGTTACCACGAGGGACCCTAAAACCATAACTGATGTAGATACTTTTTTAATTATACAAGCGGATTTCAAGAAAAAACAAGAAACAGGTGCAGCAATGGCGGCACATATTAAAATCATACACATTGCTAATAGCACCCACACTCCTGTTGCTAGAGAGCCAGGGGATCCAGATGTGGCTCCTAGAAATAAAAGGGCATTGGCTACTGTCAGCATCAAGGACATCAATCCTATAGATAAAAGTACTGCTTTCTTCACAGTATCATCCACATCTACATTATGGCCTGTTATATACACCAATAGAGCATTTTCGATCAATCCATAAAGAACGATCCCCGCCAGTCCAATACCTCCAGATGCCAATCCGAATAATGAAATTAAATATGTGGCATATTTTGGTGGAAACGTTCCGAAACATCTTACAACATCGGGCATTGTATCCATTTCGAATTTATCTGCTTTAGATATAACTTAATTATGTAAAATCGCAAATCCTTCAAATATAATATTTTGACATATCTGCTAGTTAGAAAGTGACGTTGTTACATATAATATTTATATATTACCTATACAGTACGGTATTTTACTATTTTTACAGAAATAATATTACCTGATTTAATATTTCAGGATGAAAACGTCACTCTTCTTTCTTGTTTGCGTAGCGGGTGCTATATCAATGCCAATAGACGACCCAATTCGAATCGATTTGCCTGTGTACGATCAACCTCGGGCCTCTTCTAATGTAGTAATAGCTGAGCCTTTAGAACGAGAAAATCACCCTGGCTCAAGTAAAAAGGACAAATCGGCCTCTGGGAACCTCATACCGAGCAGGAGTTACGATATCAATAGCGTATACAGTGACAATTTAAATCCAAAATATCCAGCGGTAAAATTTAAAATTCTTATGTTTTCTAATTTACATACGTACATTGATGTATAAAAAGATTATTTTTTTATTTCTATAACTATTTTATTTGTTCCAATAGGTTGGTTCTATAAATACAGGGGGCGGTTTTTTTTCTAATCCTGTAACCAAAATTGAGGGTGCTTTTTTAGAAACAGAAGGCTATGGTAGTAAAGTGCTCTCTGTGAAGGAAAATGCACAAAATGTAGTCGCCGGCATCTTTCAGGTAATTTTAACCTTATATTTAACATATGAGTTCTGCCACGCAATGCTTGCGGAATTCGACAGTGGGCAATGGAGTGTCTCAGCAATAGGTTCCCTCTGTCTACTTTTTTGTGGGCGGAATACAGCGTGAAGCTGATTTAATTTTTTATTTCTTTTTATATAATTTATTATACAACTTATTTATTTATGAACCAATTAAAATAAAATAAGCACTAAATATTAAAGGAAGTTTGAAAAATACAATAGTAAATCGGTTAAGGTTTCTGAGATTAGCGTGCACAAGCGCACCAGCAAACAAGAATCTTAAATATCTATCAATATTTAAGATTCTACATTGATAAAAGCCCCAATATTAGATTTTCTCATACGAGTGTATATATCTTCCATATACAGACAGAAATCAGTAACAATTTTAATATACGTATAGATTGTTTTTATTTCATCAGTTTGTCATTTGAGACAAACTGAGGAAATAAAAACTTAAAATAAAGCAAATTATTAGCTTTTATGAAAAAATATTTATAAATATTATTATTTACAGCCAAAACCAATTGTTGATACAATTAGAGAGGATGAAAAGTATGGAAATAATGGGGACAAATTCTATAATGCAGGTCGTGCGATTGTTGGAGGAGCCGAAGGAATATCAAATTTTTTTAACTCAATATTAGAGGTTAGTGGCAGGACATCGTAGTAACAAGTAAATCATTACAATAGTTAGAAGTTGATAGGTGAAAAATATAAAAAAGTTTACTTCATAATCAATTTCAAACAATATTACTACTATAAATATTATCAATTAGGTAATATTAAGAAATATTTCGTTCATAACGAAAATTCTATTCGGTTTTGAATTACGCCTCGTTAGTTTCATACACATTGAAACGACGGTTGCGATACTCGGGACGTCAATATTTGAACTAGTCAAGATTAATATGATATTAAAAATATATAGCGC
>DWAO01000056.1:0-40129 GCA_018230605.1 Heliconius congener | reverse complement strand
GGCAGAAAGTGGGGAACGGAGTGTCTTTCACTGCGTTCCCTCTGCCTACCCTGCATTGTGCGGGATACAGCGTGAAGCTGATTATTATTTCAATGTAATTATAATTTGAATTAAATGGATGTTAAATACCTATAGACGCATCTATTAGGTTATATCAAGAAATTGAAAAGAATGTGCTCTTGCCAGATAAGAAAACCACAAATCAATATAACTTGCCACTCCTGGCGACTCAAGTGTCGTCCACCGGCGTCACCACCATAGTGGGCGTGACTGGCGTGCCCAAGCCCGTCACCAAGCAAACCGTGATATTGACGTACCAGCCGCAGCAGTATCAGCAACAAGTAAGGCTATATTAACTAACATCGAATACTTGAGTTTGTGCAAATATTAATAGGAAGTTTAAAATTATGATGCACATTTATTTTCTGTCTTTTCTTCTGATATACTTTTTATTATGTTTTATTTGCAACGTATATGTATTTTCTTTTTATTTTTCGTAAGTTTTAAGGTGCATTTGACTGTAAATGTATAGATTAGAGACAATATTGTCGTTGTAAATATTTGGACGAGATTATCTTATATACATAAAATCGTAGAAAAACAGATCTTTGAGGATAAATTAAGAATTGAACCTAAAAATCGCTTAAAGAACTAAAATATAACATATTTTTATATGAATATGTTCTTTATTTAAGAATAATATGACAACAATAACAAATGCAAAACATCTTATATTTAGTTTTACTTTAATCAGTTTATAGTAATGATGCTAAGCATCTTAACCTTGGCTTTGACTTTGTACTGGGTAGCTGATATTATTCTCTATGTAAGCGTAGCTAACTACGTATATTAGAAATATTGATGAATATAAATATACTTACTACAAAATATTACAGCACATTTTATACTAGTTCTTAAAGCTTCGAAAAAATAATTTCAATTAAAATCAATTTAAAAAAATCATGCCTTCCTTTCAAATTCTCAAAAACTACTAGGCAGAATAGGCAGACTTAATGTTCCATTATTCCGTTTTGGATACATGTTGGTTAAGTACTCAAAAAATCCAGTACTGCTTTTTGTCTACCCAGGCCAAGGAAATAAGCATATTATAAAAAGGCATAGTATAAATTAACCAGGTGGAAATCGAACCTATATTTTTTGCTTAAAAACGCCTTCTTACTATTATGCTGGCGGTATAATGGCGTCAATTTAATAGACAATTATAAAACATATATATAAAAAAAAACTAAAATTATATTTTCATTACTATTTTATACTTTTTATCAACTTAGGATACAAAAAAGCCCCCACGTGCAGAACAGAGCCGTGCCACCTCACTTCCTCGCACTCCAAGTATCGATCCTCTTAAACCTCCAGGGAAGTACACCTTCCAAACCAATCAGTTACCGCGACCCCAGTACCCTTCTGTCAAGAATATCGATCCGAAAACTGCGAAACAAGTAAGTATATTGACGAAATGCAACTTTCGTATATATTTAATTTTAGCTTTTTAATTATTTTGTTCAAATTGTTTCTTTCCAGTTATTAGCTATTTAAAATACGAATGTTTTTTTTAATCACCTCATTGTTATATCCACTACTATTATTGGTTCATCCAATTGTTGTTGCAATTTTTGTAGAAAATAATTATAATATGTTAAGCTTTTAAGCTTTAGAAATACGTTAAATTATTAAATGACCTTTCTTTTAGGAAAATTAAAAAATATATTATTCAAAATATACTTTTTTTCTTTATATTTAAATAAAAAAAGTATTACGTAACAACACTTTCTCACAGCCATTAAACTAACTTTCATTGATCATCACCAAGATGTCTAAACATTATTTTTAAAATAATGATTAGTACTCAAAAATGGTCTTTATTGTAAGTACAAAAGACACATTATTGAATGTTATATGAAGTAGGTCATCTTTCATCTATTTCAGGGCTGTTAGTTTTGAAACTGGTGCTGCTTGATAAATATATCGCTGCACTATGCATTCACGTGTAAACATACAATATAAAACTGCAAATAGTTATATTATATTTAAAATAAAAAAAAATATAATATTTTAATATATACTTGAGGTCAGTCGTGGCGCAAGGGCACAAAGTGTGACTGTAAACGCGACTGGTTGTGGATTCGATAACCACTCGAGGAAATTAAATATTCATTTAAGTTTATATTGTCATTTCCTCGCTCTGGTGTCGAGCAATGCTTCCAGAAAGTGGAAAACGGAGTGTCTTAATACTAGGTTCCTTGTGCCTACCCTGCTGTGTGCGGGATACAGCGTGAAGCTGATTTCACAAAATACTCATGTACTGCTTAGATCCATAGAATAGGAATCCTGTTAATTTCTAATTGTCAATCTTTGTAGCACTGAATTGTGGTAGTAAAATGAAACGACAGGCAGCTTCTAAACTGAATTGGAACCTATAGTTTCCTCATAGAAACAGTAACGTTTGAGTTAACTTTGAGAAACAGTAACGTTTAAGCAAATGTAAACATATCTCTTACAAATAATTCATTATGTAAATAATATTAGAATAAACAAATCAATTCAAACTATGTAGAAAATTACAAAAAGAGATTGCAAGCGCAAATTACATGTAATCTAAGTAATTTAGCAATTGACTGACCTCTTTTTTGTTGAAATTAATTGTCCGTATTCGTTCTTGCTTTAGAGCAAGGCAGAGTTTTCGTTAACGAACACGTGTTTTAAATTATTGTACAACATTTTTGACTTGGAAACAATCTAAAAAAATGTACTTAAAAAAATGATAAATTTTTTCTAACACATTTTCTAAGTGAGTTCATAATATCTCAAGATAAATTTTACTATGTTACTTCTATTTATATTAACGTGCGGTATCTCCGTTCGTTGGGGACATTCGCCGTCGTATATTGTAACGCTGAGCTGCCCTCTCGTTTGGCGAGCTATGATTTCTCAGTAGTTGAAAATATGGTTAATAAATTGTAATTGTTATTTGAAAGTGCAGTGAAAGTGACGTGTGTAATGAGTTTTGTCCGATATTTCCAGGTGGTGAATAACACTAGGAAAGCTGGCGCTGTGGACGGATGGAGAGAAGGTATTTAATTTGTTCTATATATTTATTTAGCTTTATATCTATATAGATTATATTTAAATTTAAAATTTTATATTGACTATAAACAATACTACACATATTACAATCAACGACATTATGTAGTAAAGGTAAATCTCCAAAAGTTTCTTTGTAGACATCTGTCTACATGTAATCTAAGATATTAAAATAATTTTAATTTTTAAACAATGAAATAAGTTAAATTACAAATTTATGTTATTATCTTTAATACATAATTATTATATATATTTTATATATATTATTTACATGAATAAACTGATAGATTATGTCTATATTGAGCTCTACCTTAAATAATTTAAAATTTTAAATATAGAAATATTTAACTTAAGACGAATTAATATGTAGACAGATGAACAAACACTTTACGACCCTATTACATACAGTACTGAACAAACAGATGCCCTATACACGACTAAAACAAACGCCGTCTTCGTCTTCATATGATTAAAGTTCAAAGAACACGATATTTCTTTTGTAGCTATTTAGTTTAATATCATATTAGTTTAACTACTGGGTTAGGTACGTACGTAGTAGTGTCTTCTGTTTACAATAAATTCTACTTTGATGAAGTGATGATGGGTGTATCTAGGTATATTTTCTAGGGCTGGAGTTTAGGTTTGAACCGATTTGTTCTTGTAAAAGATTTTTAAAATTTTTAACACAGGAGCACAGGCCACCCTGCTACCCCTATTCCAGATTCTCTAGAAACTTACAAAATAATCCTATTTTCAATTTATTTTTATTTAGAACGATTGAAATTATCTACATTTATGAGTTTTACACAAGCTCTTAGTAACACAAATTTCGGCATTGAGTTTACTCAATACAGTACAGTACTTCCCGAATTTAGTCGGAAAGCTTAATTTCGGAAATGATCTACATTTCCGAAATTAAGAAATTAATCCTAATAATGTGCTGTGCAGGACAAAGAGTAAAGCAAAATTTAAAAAATATAAAAAATTAAATGTATGTTTCTTAAATAAAAAAAACATTTTTTTTATACCAATACTATTAAAATGCATTTTTTATATGCCAGTCTATTTATATGGGTTCCGTGTCAGGTGCAGGTTCCGCAGTGTCAACTGACTCGGGGGTGTGGACCGGTGGCGAAGGCGAACTGTCGCCGCGCTCGCGACGACGCCCGCGCAACTTGGAGATGGTTATGCGAGGATCTCATAACTTCCATTTGAGAGAACTACAAGTTGCTGACTTAGATATTATGGGTAAATAAATTATTAATATGTTGTATAATTATTAATATCTGTAATATCGTATTAGTATTTTGGTTTTCTTTGTATAGGTGTATTACAATTTTACACATTAAAAAGTATACATGATTTAAATTATATCATTTATAAGTTAATACAGAAATATTTTTCTGTTTACAGATGAAGCAGTAGTGACAGGCCATGCGGTGATCCCATTGCCAAAACTTCCTAGTTCCTTCAACGAAGATTCATCACCAGAATGCGAGCCAGAACCGGTTTATTCCCCACCTTCTCCTATCCTTCCAAAGCCCATAGACTATCCCGTAGATCCCCCACAGCAAAGGTCCCCCATGTCAACCTTAGACCGCTACAGGACGAGGACCAGACCTAGTAGAATTCAAACAGAGTACAAAGATGAAGAGAAATTTGTATTGGATAGAGCACAACCTGAAGTTTTAGATAAGCAGGTGACTTCAATAACATTTTATTTTATAGAATGTTTAAAAATATATCATTAGTTTCGTGCGATACAAAAATTATATAAATAAAATGCTTACTTATTATCAGTGAAACTAGAGTACTATCAAATAGTAGCAGTATTATATAATTGAAAGCTTCATTAAGACACTTCCGTTCTTAACTTTTCACCGAGTTCGAACGAGGCATTGCGTGTTGACTAATTTTTAAATATTTAATTCCCCCATTTGGGACTCGAACCCATAACCGTCGCGTTTAGAGTCGCACGTTGGTATCCCTGCGAAACGACAATCTCAATAATTTATTATTTAATCATATATAATTTTTTATTACAGAAATCTTTTATAAAGTCATCAAGTGGTGTGGCGTCCCCAGGCGTGGATTCGAGCAAGGAGTCCAGTCCGTCGTGCAAGAGCGAGGCGAGCCACTTCAATTCAATCAGCGGCGCCTGGCAGAGCCACGCCGCAGGAGAGGCTATGGCTAATAGGTATTATATTTGAATTATTAATAATAATATAGATACGTTATAAAATACCACACAAAAAAAAGTGTATTTGTCTAATTTTTTGTTAAATATGCACTTTTATGCTAAAATGCCAAAATAATTTTATTAATTTATTTCTTTCTAATAATAAAAAAAGAATGAATTCATCCGTCTGTGATGTAGTGGGACGCACGCTCAAAGGAGTGTGTTATCTCTATTTTCCTAATCTAGTAACCAAATAATAACACAAACATATGTATATATGCATAGCCTTCCAAAAAACATAATTGTATTAACTTCACACAGCAGGATTAACAAAAAGAATCTTGTGTTAAGACACTCCTTTCCCCATTTTCCGCCGAATTTTTGAGGCATTGGGTGTTGAATGGCGGAACTTAACGCCGCGCTTTTCTTCGAAACCAGAGCAAAGAAATGAAAAACAAAATCTTTAAATCCTTTCTTACAAAACTTCCGCGGACGGAGGAGTATGCAATTTGGCAGACTTATAGTTTATATGTAGAAATGCAGAACGCTAATATTTTTCAATAATAATGCTTATAAAGTACATTAAAATATTTACACTTTTATGTTTATAAAGTGGCATACAGTTTGCCATGGCAACGCCAACGCTTATTATCATACGTGTCAATTGGTTAACATAATTATACGTTTTTTAGGTCGCAGGATGACGTATCTCTCGCTTTAAGCGTGTCGAGCTGCGAAGATGACAAATCTAAGTTGGAAGCTAAGGAGCCGGAAGTAGTCAAGGAGCCAGAAGTGCCCATGAAGACGATAGTGATAGCAGACGAGCCTCCGGTTCCGCATCCTTTGCTGATGAAATCTTTGACGTTGAGCCAACATGATACTCTTCGTAGTTCAATGATGGGTACATACACTATAATTTTTATTTTTATTTTTAGTTGTAAATGTAGATGTTATATCTATTATATATTTTGACTTGTATTATTACAAATTAACCATAGCTTACACCTAAGGTATATCTTAGGTACATATAAGCCTTGTAATTACGAAGATATGTAAATTAAGATCATATTAAATTTAATTACATTAGACACGTTACTGTAACAATATATTTAAATCAAGCTAACAAATTTCATTAATTCATTCAGGTTCAATGACAAGTTCAAACTACAGCACTACGAGCACATGCACAAACCAGAGCGCAGACCACAATTTGACCCTCACTCTAGAAGAATCTAAATTTGACTTGTCGGCTCTAGAAACTTCTACGCAAAGCCTTCTCGACGACGAGACGTCACCAGCAGACAGCCTGATATCCTCCACCAGTACCAGTGACTCCAATAACGATTTGCACGTAGATAGAGATGTCCCGTCTATATCTAGTGCATATCAAACTGCTAATACTAAGACTAAGACCCCTGATCCTATTGCGGAGGAAGACGATAAAGTGGATGGAGAACTATTGCAGCCTCTTAAGGAGATTAGGTGCAAAGATATTTTATTTTAACAGATTCAATACAACTAGAATATATTCATTATTTCTGTACTTCATTTCTGTAAAAGAAAAACAATATTACACAACAATTAGGCAAATATGTATGAAAAAATGACAATGATCATTAAATAAATAATTACATAAATTTTATATTTTATCACAAATTTCCTAACCCAAAGGTTGTCTGGTAGAAATCGTTGATAAGACCGCCGTTTGTGTGTCAATTGTTAGATACATCTTTGTTATTTTTTTATACCTTTTTTGTCTCTAATAAGTAATTGTGCACAGTAAAGTGTAAATAAATAAATAAAATAAATAAATAAATAAACAACTAGTTCGTAACGTACTTATTAAAATTTAAACGTATTAAAATATGAATTTTTGGAATCTGTCTGATTAAGCAAAATTTCTTATAAACTAAGATATACATTCCGATTGCGATTTCACATGCAGTAAACATTAAAAATTTCTAAAGTTTATAATATTTTTCTTATTCATTTTAATGAATTGATTCATGTTGTTGAATTGTCTAAACAATATACTAAAGCCTTAATTTTCTGACAGTGATGGAACCGGCAGCAGTATCAGCACCAGCGATAGCAATAGTAAGAACGTAACACCGCCGTCGCCGGGCACGCCCACGCATGCGTCTGGCTCTCTTTCATTATCTGATGGCAGAGATTTCTTTGACGACGAGATTGCTGATCAACCAGCTTTGTTGTTTAGAAGTAAGATTATTTTGATGTTTCATTAAAATAGAAATTAATAGAACTCCTGTAAGCGACAAGTTTGTAATATTTGTTCTCAGTAAGACTAAAATTTTTATTTGCGTTAAAGTACTCATACATCAAGAAATCAAGAATTGCAAAATTTAAAAATGTGTGACTTGTATGAATGTAGTATCTATGTATGCATTCGATAAATTTTGTAGAACTGTATAAAATCTTAAATCAGTAGGTTAAAAGTCGTCCATTGCCAAGTTATGAAGTTTACAAAAAAATGGTCAATAGTAAAATATAACTAAAACTTTCCTTTTTGAAATACTAAAACTTTAGGAAAAACGTAATTGCTACGGCTAAGGCGCAGAAATCCTATTGTATCACGCTATGAAATAAATTGGACAGAGTAAGAGTAACTGTTATCATTACAGAAAACAATTTCATGATGTTTTTGCTTAGCAATAATTTTTATTTCAAATTATAACGGTTCGGATAGTGACTGTAACATATTTTTATCTTATTATTATAATATCTTTTTAACTAATTAGTAGAGTGAGTAGAGATAATCCAATGGTAAGACATTCTGTTCTCCGTTATTCATCCATAATTATGATACTGCATGTTGACACACGGTACTGAGAGCCGTTCTTTATCTATTAAAGCTGAGAAAAAGCTTTTCAATCCCCTCAAATGGGTGTCGAAGCCACAATAAAAGCAGTGTCCCACCGAGATGGCGTAATTTTGTGTTTTATATTAAAATATTTTTCTTATTTGCCTTTAGAAAATAACCATGGAAGTCCATCACTGAAAAGGAACGACTCGGATTCATGTAAACAATTAAGGAGGTCACGCGACCATATATTGTCTAGTCCACAAGCACAAAGAAGTCGGAAATGTAAGCTGATTTTTTTTTTATTTAACTTTAGGAATTTTCGATTATATTAGGGCAATTCGTACAGAAATCTAGGGATATGTACCTGGCACAAAATAATTTTATGTCGAGATAACAAATAAAACTATCTTTGCTTCACCTGGCGTAGCCGCATTTAATAACGAAAATGGTGATGACGGTGAAAGTCAATACAGCACTTTGTCTGTTCAGATCAGGAAAATATTTTAAATATAAACATTGCCTTGAAGAGAAATTGAACCCACAAGCATGGAATATACAGTCAGTAGCTTTACGTTGTACCCCGTATATCGGATAGGCAGAGTAAACCTAGTGTTAAGATACTCCGTTCCTCACTTTTCACCGAATTTTGAGACATTGCGTATTGAATGGAGGAACTTAACCCTGGGCTTCGTCTTTTTGCCTGTGCGAAGAAATTAAAATATTAAATAATTCATTCTCCCAAGTACGAATCGAACTTACAAACTTCGCCTTTACACATGCTATGTCACTGCGCCACAACGGCCGCATTTTTTTTGTAAATATAAAACAATAATAAAAAAATAACGTTTACGAAGTAGGTGGAGGACGCAATCCTGCCACAGAGAGAACGCCATCATTAGACACGCTGTCCAGTCTCGCCTCCGACGACCTCATGATGGACAATGATTTGGCACAATCTATAACCAGCTTGCAAAGCGTTGATGATTACATTGAGAGGTATGTAAGAGTTTTTACGTTGTATTTATTGTTTGTGACCTCAATCGCTTCCTAAGAAAGGTAGTTGAGAAACTGTTGACTATTATTATCTAAATCTTTTTCAATATTCTTCAATCTTTAAAATATTATATTCATTACGTATTTGTAATTTATAGTTATTTACGTATTTGTAATTTATAGTTATGTATATTTATTTTATTCTGTTTTACCGAGAGATAGGGATCTTTGTGCTAAATCTCTTGATTTTTCACATATTGTAAAGTAAAATCACGAATATTTTAACTAACTATTTCTTCTAAAAATTTATTATTTAAATCTAAACGACCTCCTACTAGACGACTAAATTATATGACATAATAAATATAACTGTAAGCTTTAATTGTTTTCCGTGTAATCGATAAGTCAATTTTTGACGCATCTTGTTTTACCAATTGGTTCCAAAATAATTTACATAATTATTCCGTTCCAATATAAATAACACATATATCTATGTATATATTTTTTTTATTATTATAAATTTTGTCAAGAGTAGTGACGCAGGGGCAACAAGTACAACTGTAAACGCAACTGGTTGTGGGTTCGATTCCCACTCGAGGGCATGATATATTTTATGAATTCCGCCACTTAGCACGTAATGCGTCCTGAATTTAACAGAAAGTAGGGAACATAGTGTCTTTTAACACTAGTAACCCTCTGCTTACAATACATGCGGAATACAGGGTAAAGCTGACAAATTTCGTATGGAAAAAAATGTAGACAAACACAAAGCTATAGCAGCGACCACTGGAGTATTATGTAATACATAAAATATTTATAAAAGATAAAAAAAATACTTTCACGATTCACCAAGAGAAAAGTTCACCATATGACATAATTGTTATATAAAATAATAATGAAACGAAAACTTTGTTTGAGACTCTCCAAAGATGCGATAACGTATCTTTCTAAAGTTACGATGTAAAATAAGTATTCGATTATTTAAATAAATAGATGAGTCACGTTCTTTCTGTCGAGAGCCGCGTGAATTAAGTATGTCAAAAATCACTTTGGTTTCACACTTAAAAAAAAATTGTGTGTGGCCCCGTAGTATGAAGCATTTTGTCAAATATTATCGTCTTTTTTTATTGATTATTTATTTATGTAATTCGTAGCAGTAACTGTGAATGAAAGCAATGCAGGTTATGGGTTCCAATTTATCTCGTTGACATAATTATATATTTAGAAGTGTAAATGAGCACTATCTACAGGATCTTTAAAATTTCAAGAAAACATACATATACAGATATAATTAGAATCATAGCTGTTGACTATACATTTGTGAATAAATAAATAAAAGATATATAGATTTTATCCAGGCCTCCAGGCATTCATATTTTATGAGGCCTGTCGTGGCGCACGGGCACAAAGTATGATTTCGACCAATGCCCACCCGAGGAAATGAAATATTTATTTATATTTTCATTTCTCTCTTGTGTCGAAGCAAAGCGCGGCGTTGAGTTCCACCACTCAACGCCAAATGTCTCCGGAACTCGACGAAAAGTGGGGAACAGAGTGTCTTAACACTACCCTCTTTATGAACAACAGTTATGGTTAATTAGTATCAAATGCTTATAATTGCATTTCTCGATTTTAATCAGTTAAATTTAATTAAAAAAACAACGAATTTTGCTGTTTTCGTTCAGGTTGGACAGTTCACTTCGCAGTGGTCTTAACTCGTTAGACGAGAGGCAACTTCGGCAGGAACTTTCAAGTTCTAAGACAGCAGTACGTCAGTGGAGCCAACTGTTGGAGAAGAACAACTTGTTGGATCGGCAGTTGGCAGCCATGGCACAAGGAAAGGTTGCGCCCGATTCACTTACTGGAAGCACTTCTAGTCTAACGAACATTGGGTAAGTACTGACTTCTGTGCTATTTTACAGCTTAACTGCAGCTTTATCTAAAATGGAAATAAGTATAAATTGTGACAGCGTGATCGCAGGTAGATTGGGTTACAGTGAAACGATTATCGTATTGTAATATTCAATATAAACAATATTTTCATTTTGAACCAGTGGTTCTTGAGTTTAGCGAGTTGAACCGAAGAATTTCTTCAAATTTATAAACCTGAAGAAATGTTCTGTGTGTGGATCTGTATTATATATAGATCGTTTTCATTTTTTGTTAAATGTGAGAAGCACTTTTACGGTACATATTTATACAAATAGGTGAAAGCATTTTGCAAATTATTAAAATGAAAAGCATATGAAAGTATGCATATAAAGCATATAAATGTAAATTAAGTTAGGTTACCGTTGTAGTATACATATGGCTACATATCAATCATCAAATATCAATTTATAGGTAACGCGGGACAAATTAATAAAATATTTTAAACATTTTCAATCTCGACTCGAACCCGCGCCTCCTGGACACCGACCAGGTGCTCTGACCACGTAGACCATGAGAACGTATGGCTTAGTTCGTTAGGTTGGAGTTTGCGTTTAAGGGCGATTTATGAATAATAAAATTGCTCATAAAAAGTTGCAAATCAAAAAGTGATCATATAACTGTTTCCTTTTACATTTTGAGAAACGGAACCCTAGAAATCCACCTCACTCATCAAATCACAATTTACATGCATGTTGAACTCAGCCCATTTATATAATATGTATGGTTTCTTTTCATCGTAGCACATAGACTTTAATCATCTCTTGCCAATTTAAAAAAAAATACGTGGGATGACTTATCTTTGTAACTTATGGCTGGTTGGTATGCAACTGGTTTCATAGGACCGCATCCGATTCTTAAATGAATTTTGAGTGCAAACTTATTATAGTTTAAGGTTTTGTTATTTTAATAAAATTTACTTTTTTATTAATATTTTTTTTAAAGAAATACGACAGCTATTAAAATTCTTGTTAGTTTAGTAAAAAAATATTCAATATACTTAAAAAAGAATGAAAAATCTAAAGCATTTTTGTTTAAATGTTAAATTACGCATTAGGTAAAAAAAATAAATAAACAAAACTCAAATATATCTTTTACTTTTTCCTCTTGATTATTTTTTTCCTAAAGCTCAAATTAAAATACATTTGATTATAATTACTAGCTTCTTAATTAATTAATTTCAGTAGACTAGCGGAACGATTTCTCCTAAGTGTTTCAGACAATGAGCACTGCCTGTGTGAAATCTATTGTGGGCAATGTTATTGAAAATAACACACAAGATAACGTCACACAAAGGCGCTTATATGAACAAACACAAACAAATTATATTATTGTTTATATTTACCTAATTTGAAAGCAACATATTTTCTCACGACAATTATATGTTCATTATATTGATTTTTTATATATTAAAATTAAATT
The DNA here is from genome assembly GCA_018230605.1 of Heliconius congener. NCBI lineage: Eukaryota > Metazoa > Arthropoda > Insecta > Lepidoptera > Nymphalidae > Heliconius > Heliconius congener. Next base: position 27,680 of record DWAO01000056.1, on the reverse strand, counting down.
AACTCCGAGAGCGATAAAATCCAATATATGGCTTACTGATTAAATAATTTAACCTCTCCTTTCTAATATATACCTATGATAAAGTATAATATAAGGCCAGTCGTGGCGTGAAATATTTTATATTTTAATTTCTTATCTCTGGTGTCGAGGCGTAAAGCGTGGCGTTCAGTTACGCACGTCAACACGCATTGCCTAGAGAATTCGGCGGAAAATGTGGAACACAGTGTCTTAACACTAGGTTCCCTTTGCTGTGTGCGAGATACAGATACAGCGTGACGCTAAAAGATAATAATAAAAAAAATAAAATAGTACATTTTAGCACTTAATTTCGAAATACGCCTTATTCACATGAATGTACGATTAAAGTTTTACTTAAGAAATTTAGCCAGTTGTCAATCTACTCTAAGACATTCATGATAACATTAAAGTGAAATAAAGACTTTTTACGGCGTACGTTGTGTCATTGCGCATTTGAATTTTTAATAACTGAGCAAAAGTCGGGTTTCAGTTGGTTTCGGCCTAAAATCTGATACGATTGTAGTTTCGGTTTCGGCCAAATTTCAGCAGAATTAGCCAAATCTATGGCCGTGCTGATTCTTAGGACTTGTGAATTGTCATACTCCGTTCATTTCACATCCTCTCTACTCCAAATAGACTATATCAAGAAGTAAAAAATTTATATTAAGAATTTTATAATACCCAATAACTAAAGTACTTATTTTAAAGTATTTAGTTTATATAATACTGATAGTATTGACAAGTTTCGTCGTCGTTTTCGGCCGGCACCGAAACCAGGGCCGAATTTCGACACAGTTTTCAATGTCCCATGGTAATATTTCACTTAAAATAAGATTTGCCTCAATGAGATTATATGCAGCATTGACATCTACGATTCAAATTAATGTATTTATTAAAAGTAAGTACACCTACTTAGATAGTTATAAAATTTTAAAACGTAGCGGGATTTTTATGCGTTTCTAAAAAAGTATTTTTCTTTCCTTCTGTATTTGTTAAATTCTTATACTATGTATATAGACCAAATCGACTTAAATCTTTGATATTTATTTCCTATACAGATATAGTAAATAAACACGAGTCCGTCACTTTATCTCCAAAGGTATTTCAACCAGTTTTTAAAGCTAATTATAAACTACTTACTTGAGCAGCTTAAGAATGCAATTTACTCTAAACAAAAAAACATCATACTTTTACACGTAGAGCATCGTTTACAAAACATTCTCACATTCTTGGATAAAAAAAAGATAATTCGCGTGATTGGTCACAATAGGCACTTATATAAAATTTTGTGGGCACTTACCTTTGTTTCTCATCTGTAGGTCACAATTCTAAACTTTGACTGAGTGTTCGTTTGACCTCCATTAAATCGGCAACAAACAACAATGGGAGTTGTGTAACAATAGGAATAATTCCCTAGCGTCTTGACTCTCGAGGACGACCTATGCGAATCTTTATGCGCGAAGCGAAGCACAACGCTTTTAAGATGTTACCTGCATACATCTGCTTGCATTTAGCCTTTGCTCTTACATTCCAAAGCTTTAAACCTAGTTTTGTGCTTATAAGAGTTCACTCCATTAAATATTTTTAAGAATATTTTTTTCTAAGCTTCACGTTGTGTCCCACGTATAACCAGAACGAAGAAATGGGAATATACATTTTTTCATTTCCTCGAGTAGGTATCTCTACAGTCACACGCATGTACTCCAGCACCACTACTGGCCTCAACATCAAGGATAGTAGAGTTCTTGAATTGATATTTCATGGCAACTAATGGGGGTTAACATCAATTACTACAATTGGATCGCTTAACAAGTACTTTAACCGTAGACGCGTACAAAACTATTTTTATACTCAGCATTCACGAAAACGAAATGCAGAAAAATTCACCATACATTGGGCAAAAAAATATCGTACTGTTCTTGTTATCTAAATAACGGTCATAACCACCACTTAATTAGGCACTGGGGCAATTTAATTGAGAGTGACCGTTCAAAAATAAATTTCGCAAGAGAAATTTAACCAACGTTCTGGAGTTCTGATTTTCAAGGTAAATTTTACGGTGAGCTTCGAAGTGTCGAAAGGTCCTTGCTCTATGTGGTAATCCGATAGAGCGATGCAGCTGGCTCTGCCTGATTCGGTCCATCTCGCCTGCGCCCGCGTGCCTTGGATCGCTGTGTTAGTCTGTTATGCGTCGCGCGCGCGGACGTACGTCGTGAGTGCGGATGTAAAAAAAAGAACCACGTGCGTATAACACTGTATCAAGGCGATAGACACCGGTCGTTGAACGCCTAAAACTGTTCCAATTATTAGTGTAACTAGATTAAGATTATTTTTAATTAAATGAGCGTGTGTTTGTTGTGTGTCGCTGTGACGTCACTAATTCGATTATACATTATTGGATTTGTGTGGAATTTAAGGCAACATTAGCTATTGGTTATTATACCTGTGTTCTTTTTTTATATTTAGAGAGTTCGTTGACATTTAGTTTGCTAATTGTTGAACTGTTTTGCTGATTTCCCTATCGCCTTTGATAGCGTATCACTGTTGTTTCCCTTAAAGTTTTTATTGGTATTCATATCGATAGCGATAAAAGTGCATTGTTTGTATGAAACTTCAACTCTTTAATGTTTACTGTTATATTTTTTAATATATTTTTGTATTACTTTAATAACAACATGCTCAACCAAACTGAAAGATACATTTAAAGACTTATACTAGAATACATATAAATAATTATTTCCTGTGAGCATCAACCAGCTGTTGGAACAGATGTCTTGGTTTTTAAAGGGTCCTTGTGTACGGTGATTTATTTATCCCGCTTCTTTTTTAAGGCACAATAGGCCGTCCATTGTAAATCTGATAGATAAATACTATATATTTATAGCGAAGTGGTGCCTACCCACTTTTTGGTTCCAATTATAATATTTTCTATTCTTAGCTTTACAGTTTATATCTGAATGTTAATTTGTATTTCTAAAAATTATATGCATTTTTTGGCGAACAACTCTCAATGTCTATTTAAAGCTAATAAACTTTTATTGGTGTATAATTTTAAATATATAGTTAAATATATATTTTAATATGTCATATGTATTCAGCGTAAAAAACCATAAATCATAAATTATAACTATATATAATTATATTAGAACCCAACTGCCAATTTAAAAATCCACATACCCTCATTTGTTGAATAAGTCATATTTAATGCAAATAATAAAAAAATCCATAGTAAAATTTAATACTTTTGATCTATTTACTAAATATCATATAGTTTTTGCCACAAAATAAGGTGTTGTCATAGAAAATTTTGCAGAACTTTTACGCTTAATAACCATAAACATAAAATTGAATTTATTGATAGATTGATTCTTATATGATTGTACTAAATCAATCTCACCAATAATTATATTAATTTATATATGAATAGAAAGGAGGTTTGTAACTTTTGCGATTCAAATTATACTAAGCAACAACATAAAAAAAACACAACAAGATTTCGACATCTTTATTTAGGTATATTCATATCCCTTCTATTCTTCTAGTACTGGCTCACCTAATAATATGCAGTTTTTAAAAATTACAAATATCGCGTACCGGCCCCTTTTGTTGTTCAAAAAACCCATTGCCATGGAAACATTGAATAGCTTAGCAAAAGTTTTATCATCGTGAATTTTCCAGTGAGAGCTTGTAGCCTGAGTGACTTCATTTTTAGTGGAACATTATATGACAATCGTTATTTTTTATGAACAGGTACATATTATACTTTATTGTTGTTTGATGTTTTGGCATTAATCAGTCTTTTCTGTAAATTTGACTTTAGGTGTGAGGGAATCGATCGGAATATTAGTTGATTACGAGTGAAAGTTACACCTACGTTGTTTCATGTATTCTTTTATTATTTTTGTCATATAGTATTATTTGCACAACCATTTCCTTTTTTATTACCAATATCGTTAAATCTGATTGCTGATTTTTGACAATTACCCTTATTAAGATTCTTATATATTTTTTTAGTATATATTTTTCTTTCTTTTTAAGATAAATCATGAATCTAAATTGTTAGTTAAATTGGTTTTGACGTTTAAAAATTAAGATTTAGCTTTTAAATGTACTATTTAATCTTATTAAAATCTTTAAACCTGTAGCTTTGAAGTCTGTAGAATGTTAACCGTTTTGTTGTCATGCATAATGCGGGTAAAGTAGATAATCCAAATAATAAAAATTCCGAATAAATAAATAAAAAACAGTTTTTTTTAAACAATCATATCTTAAATTATCATCTGAATTGTTCACAAAAATATATAAAAATCTATTGGCCGATTTCAAATCTTTGGTATCAGTTCTTTGAATGATAACAAAATATCTGTAGTATTGAAAATAGATCATCTCATTACTCAATATCACGTTATGAATTCCTAAGAAATGTGTCACTGTAAGAAGAAAAAAAAATGGTTTAAGAGTTTCATTTAAAACGTGAAAAAAATCGATAAAATTAATAACGCTTATTATTTTCATTTAATTTAAAAAATATTTTGACAATGTTTTGGAGTTTTTGGATGTTATTATTTTAGAATGTTTTAACCACAAGCTATTGTCGTCGGGTTTCATTCTATGACCCTGACTTTCACGTTTCTTCATTTTACTCAGTTTCTGTTTTTAGATTGGAATTAATTTTAGTCGTTATTAGTGATTATTCTATGCTAAATTATTGCGAATTCTAAATAGTCAATAAATATGGTATCAACATCCTACATGCAAAGAACTTTAGCATTTTAGAATACATTTATTTCCAAATAAGAGCAAGATATTATGCAAGTCTCCTAGTCATACTAAAGTGTTTAAATTTAAATTAATGTCCTTTTAAATTAAATATAAAAAATAAACATCGTCTACATATATATTTTCTAATATTAAATATAAGTACATATACTAAATAATGTTAGAATATAAATTATAATATTCGTTTTTAATGTTAATTTGTTATCACAAATATTTATTTCTTCATAGTTCCACGTACATAATTAGTAAACGTTTTCTAAAAAAAATAAAGAAATTGTGTATTAATAAAATAGTGAACAAAAAACAGTGCTGTGATGACGATGGAAAAAATTAGTGTTGTGCTGGAGAAGGAGGCGCCCGTTAAAGGGATCGTGGCACAAGTGGTCACAATGCTGAATGGCCAAGCTCAAAGGTATTTAAGCCTAGTTTTTTTTTCTTTTGATATTTATTTATGTACATTTGATAGCCAGTTCATATGATGATGCCAGTCGTGGGGTAGGGGCACACGCGTGTGACTGGAAACTCGACAATGAAATGAAATATTTAGAATTTTCATTTTCTTCGCTCTGGCGTCGAGACAAAACGTGGCGTTAAATTCCGCCATTAAACATTCAATGCCCCCCGAATTTGGTGAAAAGTGTGGAACAAGATTTCGTCTTAATGGGATGGAAGTGCCTCAACACTACGTCCCCAGGTGCCGTCTGCCTGCCATGTGCGTGATTTAATGTGAAACTGAAAATAAAATTTCATACATATGGCACAATGATTTTACTTATAATATCTTACTTCTGTTATTATTATAGTAAGATAAAAATAATTGATTATAATATAAAAATAGTTAAATTGAGAATAGGGAACGAAGATCCTAATAAACTACTGGAAATGCTACGTAAAAATTAATTTATAGTATATAGGTATTTAATAAATCGAAAAATATTATATGAAACTTACAACATCCAAGATATTCATCTTAAGTTTCTTCATTACGTTAGGTTTTATTTACATGGGGCTTGTTTGTGGCTTCCATGTGTAACATAATAAGCTAAATGCATAAGGTTGTTTTCTCAGGAAGTATTAATATAATTATTAACTAATAATATTATGAAATCAATAATGAAAAAGGGCGTCGTTGCGCGCCGGCACAGCGTTTGATTGTAAACGCGACGGTTGTGAGTTCAATTCAAGTCAATGCTTTATTTTTCTCGTTCTGGTAACAAGACAAGCGCGGCGTTGAGTTTCGCTACCCAAAATACAGCGTCAACGTGTCTGAGCGTCTTTACACTATGTTTCGTTTGCTTAGCCTGCCTATATGTGGGATACATAATGAAGCTAAAAAATAATAGTAAAATACACATATACTATAAATAAAGTTAATCTAGGAGAATATTTCAACTTCCGTTTCAATGTCCAAACAAGTTCGAGCCTATGTTGTCTTACATCATTATTATCGCCTGTTAAGCATTAAAAAATCAAATCAATTTTAAGTATTACATTAACATAGAAATAAAATAAGCTCTCTCGTATTATATAGTAAAAAGAAAGTAAAATTTCAAGTTAATTATTACATGTACGTTAATTTCCAATACAAACATATTGTGCAAGTACCTGCTTAGTAACATGTTTGAAATGTTAATAAAGTTATTACAAAATAACGGACTTATTTATCCGCTTCACCTTAAAACCTTTTAGTAACCAAACTCTTTGCATAAATCAAAAAAAACGTTAGTTAAACATAAATCCTTATTTGGAACTAATGTGTAAGTTAATTTATTGATTAAACTAAACCTGAATGGCACACATTTTGTATGGACTGTTATAGTCCATATAAGTAAATGATCATACTAAATTACAATTAGTATAGCTATTACCTTACTTATTATATTAATTCTGCTACGAGTATTTCATCGCATTATGATAATTAAAAAAAAGACTATAATTTTTTTTTTTAGCTTCACGCTGTATCACGCTGCATAGGTATGTGCCGCACATCGCAGGGTAGACAGAGGCAACCCTTACTATAAACTTAAAGACACCCCTGGTCTGTCTAAGATATTTCCCACTTTCTCCAGAATGCTTGAGCCATTATGTGTTGAATGGCTGAACTCAGCGCCGCGCTTTGCTAGTACCGGAGCGAAGAAATAAAATATTAAATACTAGTGGCCCGCTCGAGGATTTGCCGCCGCTTTACTGCAAAAAATTTAATCGCTAGCTGCCGTTGACTAATAACTATTATAAATACGAGGCAAAGCGCGGCGTTGAGTTCCGCCACTCAAAACGCAATCGGAAAGTGGGGAACCGAGTGTCTTAACACTAGGTTCCCTCTGCCTACCCTGCTGTATACACAGTGAAGCTGATAAAAAAAAGTACATATGATGTATTTTTAGTAACAGTAACAGTTGGTTGTCTCTGCGTAACTATGTTTTACGGAATATGTAGTTGTTGATTGATAAAAATGATAGAATCCATTATTGTATATTTATTACCCTCAAAATAATGAGTATATTAAATATTATTTATTTAATTCTCATTAAACTGTGAAAAGGTCAAATTGATAAAATCTGTACATATAACAATAACGTGTGAAAAACATAATCTTGACCAACATATATATAATATTAATAGCTCCATTCTATCACTGACATGTGATATTAGATTCTTACTTATTAATATTAGATTAATAAGTAAGAAAAGTTTTCTTTATTTCAAGCCCATTTCGACACATTGAGTGTTGAATGGGGGAACTCAACGCAGGGCCTTGTCTTTGTACCAAAACGAGGAAATTAGAAAATTATTCATTCCTCTGAATAGGGAGCCCACAAACAGTCAGATTCTAGGCCGATTCACATTTCCCGATGACATCCTAATAAAATAAAGCACCAGTTCTGATATCTTTTATCATATTTTTCTCGTGTATAAAACTATTGCATTTTACGAGTATATAATTTTAAACAAAAAAAAGCCGACTACAACCGGATCCCATAATCAGAACCTAACCAAATTAAACTAGTGTACCTTGAAATGTTTCCTTTTCAATAAAAAAAGAATCATCGAATTTGGTTGGCATGATATTGAGTTGTTCGTCCATTTATCGCGCACATAATTAAAGACATGTAATTTTTTCATGGATTGCGAGAAATGTACCAATTTTAAATGGAACCACACGAAAAGCACCAGCTTTAAAAAATATATATATCAAAATCGATTCATCTAGTCATAAGTTCTGAGGTAACAAACATAAAAAACTGGGCATGCGTGAATTCAGCTCGCCCGTCGAGAGTTCCGTAAAAAAATTGGAAATCTCGAGCTTTTTCTAAAATTCAAGCTAAGCTTAGCCAGAGCCCTTTGATCTGATACCACATTTGAATTAGCACCTTTAATTCCAAATTTTGCCCCCCTATTAGGCTATTATATTTTAGGATTTAACTACGAAACCATATGTTGGAATTTCAACTCGATATCTTCGAGCGTTCCTGAGATAAAAGCTCCTGACAGACAGATAGACAAACGGACGGTCGGAACGACGATAAAGTAATCTTATAAGGGTTCCTTTTTTCCTTAAAACGTACGGGACCCTAAAAATACACTCGAAATGATAATCTCCTCCTTTTGCGTACATCGGCTAATTCGAGACCCCATCATCTATCGATATCAATCAGCAATTATTTTTTTAATACGCAAAAAACTTAGCCAACGCAACGCTATGGTTAAATGTTTCAAAGATGAGACCGTTATGTAATCTGCAAAGCTCGACATAATTCGCGATGTTAATTTATAAATCCCCTCTTGCGACTGCCATACCGTTATATGACATGATGTATTCAATTGATGTAGCTCTATGGCAAACTTTTAATAAGATGTCAATCAACCGTTAAATGAAATATTTATTGAAATTTATACTTTCATATCTTGGTCGTCTCCGGTGTCGAGGCAAAGCGCGGCGTTTAGTTCCGCCGCTCAACACGTAGTGCCTTCAGAATTCGGCGGTAAATGGAAGCGGAAACGGAGTGTCGAAACAAACACATACAGGTTTCCTCTACCCTGCCCTGTGCGGAATGCGTGAAGCTGATTTTTTATTCATTTGTATGATGAGCTTTTTTAAAGATCAGATCAAAACTTAATTAATTGTCTTCTTATTTTCGATATATATTATATTTTCATCAGTAAAGTCATAATTCCTATTTATTATTAATCTTCATTGTAATGTTACGAGTAGTAGTTATTAGGGGCAGACATAACACAGGGGCATAAACTTGTGATTGTAAACGCTAAATTTGTGGGTTCGATTCCCTCTCGAAGGAATGAAATATTCAATATTTTCTTTCCTTTGCTCTGGAGTCGCGACAAAACACAGCATTGAGTTTCGCCACTCAACACGCAATGCCTCCAAAGTTCGACGACAGGTGGAGAGTGGAGTGACTTACTAGGCTCCCTCTGCCTACCCTGAAAAATATACCTACCATTTCTTCAAGAAAGAGTTATTTTTCTGAAAATTGCATTAATCTTAAAATTGTTGACATTATCTGAGATACAAAACATATCCTAGTTTTATTGAGCCGATTTGGTTGTTAAATTTCTTTAGGTTGGTTTAAATGATTTTATATGAAATTAATATCATTCAATGTTATCTACTCACGGTAAATTTAACGGGAATTTAATACATGCTCATTTATGATAAGAACAAAAGCGTTCGCCGATTGCATTTTTTTAATTATGCAAAAAAGTTAACAGCGAAAAAACACCTTTGGTTAGCTTGATATTAAAATATTTCTATATATACTGCGGCCTACTCTCGGCTTTGCCCGCATACTACACATAAATTAATTATATATTACACTTTTATTATGCTTCTCTCTCAACAAATCGATACATTCAATCGTGAAAAAGTTGTTTTGATAATTCTGAGAAAGCGCAAGCACTACGTCGATGTCATCAGCGGCAAGGACGCCTCCCTCGGGACTAAACGGAGCGTTGAATTATTTTAATTTTTTCGTTAACATTCAAATTACATATACAATTACATCCAAATTACATTTAGTTAACATCCAAATTACATTTAGTTAACATCCAAATTACATACTATAAAAGCCAAAAAGTTTATCTTCATAATATTTTTTTAATGATGGAATAACTTTCTCTCGTAAGTCTATATAATATCCATGTCAAATAAAAAACAGTAAAATATCACCTTGCAATTGCTATTGCTAATTGTTTATTGTCAAAAAATGCCTTATTATGACTCATTAATAGGAGATGGATATCGGGTGTCGCGGACAGTTTTTTTTATAATTAATAAAATACAATATTTTTGTCATACAATGTACTGACATATATTAAGCTATTTTTGCAGCGGACGCGCATAAAGCAATTCGAGGACGTTCATTATTATCGTTATTTAAAGCTAACTAAGACTTACACCTTAATGTTATATGTATAGCCTATAACACTCCTGAGGAATGTAGCTTACATATGAAATTAAAAAAAAGTAAATCGGACCAGTAGATCCAGAGATCTTAGCGTTTAAACAAACAAACAAACTCTTCCGCTTTATTATATTAGTATTGATATTTATTTTACTGTTCACTGCTGCGTTGGAGGGTATATTCAAGCTTCTGAACTGGAAAAGTTACGTTAAAGTTAAGTTACGCCATTAACATCAATTGCGAATATCTTAATCATCTTCGTTTTGCCGACGGTGTAGTCCTGCCGGCTTCTCAACCAGCTCGAAGTTCTCAGTAATGTTTCTTAAAGAGCAGCTCCTATGAGCTAAGATTAATATGGATAAAATAAAAATCATGTTAAATACCCACGTTATACCTGCTCCAGTTAGTACTGGGAACACGACTTTTGAAATTTCTGATCATTACATATACCTGGGACAGGCTAGGTAAGTCCAACTTCGACAAATAGATCTCTCATCCAATCCAGCTCGGACGGGCAGCGCTTGGGGAAATACGGCAGATCTTCGCGTCCAAATTACCTAAGTGTCTCAATAGGAAAGTCTTCGACCAGTACGTGTTGCCAATGATGACATGTGTCTTGTCAGAGAGCTCAGTGGCACACTGCGGGCAATGGAGAGAGCAATTCTCGGTATTCCCCTACGTGATAGAATCAGAAATGAGGGCATCTGTAGGAGAACAAAGGTTACCGACATTGCTCGAAGAATTTTTGTGTCAAGTGGCAGTGGGTAGGACACATAGCAAGGAGAACCGATGGGCTGAAAGGATCTCGAGTGGCAACCCTGAACCGTACTACCACAGTAGGCTGGCTCTCCAGGTGGACCGCCAGGAAGCCGCTGGATGGAGGCGGCGCAGGACCGATCGGCGTGGAGATACTTGGCGGTGGCCTATCTCCAAATGGTGGGCATCTAAAGGTTGATATGATGATGATGATGATGATATTTCGAGAACTTTTTTTTAGAAACTATATGCTAAAAAAATATGTCAAGGATACAAAATAATGAAAACATTTAAATTTTATGAGGTGGTAACTTGAAGTAATTAATTAATAACAGTTGGTTATAAAAGTAAATGAATGATTATTCATTCATTAAGATAGATGATTATTCATCTATCTTCATCACGATGGCCTCTAAGAGGCCACGTTGAGTTCTGCCATTCAACACGCATTGCTTCCAGGAAATAGAGAATGAAGTGTCTTAACTCTATGTTCCCTCTGCCCACCCTGCTGTGTGCGGGATATAGCATGAAGCCGATTTAAATGATTTTATAAATTCGTTAAGGATTTAGTCTTGTAAAAAAAACAGTTTTTGTGATTTGCTTCCATAAAACGACATGCAAGATCCGGTTATATGTACATCCATACTTACTACATACCTACCTATTGATAGCGTAGGCCAGAGAACACAACTGGAACTGGATTCTCTAAATACCGCTACTTGAAGTTTTTTTTAATATTTGAAAACTTAATTTTAAACTTTATTTTATTGATTTTGTTTAGTATATAAATACTATACTATAAATAATTATATGTATATAATTCCCGGTTAAATTTTCGGCTTTAATATCATATTAAGATTATTTCAAACGCAGCTCTAATTATTAAAAAAAATGATTAAATCATTTCAAGGTTAATATCATTTTATGTTTCAAAACTGTTTACATCGTCTATTCCCTATATCCATGTAACACAGAACTATCTGACACATAATGTCCCGTTAAGCAGAACCGTGACAGATTCACATGGCTGATTTTGACTCCTCCGCTTCGTGGAGTGTAACAAGTTCATCCTAAATTGCTATAAAAACTTTTTATATGCTTAAAATAAATACCGTATACTTCTATAAATTTGTTTATTTTGTTTAGTCTTATATACTATTGTATATACTATAAGTACTTGTGATATTTACAGTGTTTCAACCAACAGTAGGTATACATATGAGGCCAGTGGTCGCGCAGAGGCACAAAGTGTGACTGTAAAAGCGACAGGTTGTGGATTTGATTCTCGTTAGAGAAAATAAAATATTTAATAACTTTTTTTTTCATCGCTCTGGTGTCGAGGCAATGCTTTGCCTCGGCGTTGATTTCGGCGGAAAATGGGTTATAAAGGGTCTTATCCTAGGTTTCTTCTCTACTTACCCTGCTGTGTGCGGGATAAAACGTGACGCTAAAAACAAGATATATACTTACATTTATGGAGTATTAACGTTACACGCCTAAGTCTACTAATAAGATTTATTTCAGAAAGATTAGAGACTACTTGAGTGGGTAAACATATAAAATTAGCCTTTTGTTACTCGAGTCAGCTGTAGCGGGCATAGAATTATTGAACGGCTCCACGCATGCGCCATTCGTCGCCGCCGTAAGTGACACCGACACCGGCTCTTGTGTTAAACCAAAACAAACTATAGTGACATTAACCTGCAACTTCCTATCCAACTCGGTCGTATTTAGAAAACGGTTTCTTTATACAAAGTAGTGGGTTCAATTTAGTAATAAAACAAAAATACTGTACCGCAATGAGTACTATCCAGAGATGAGGACATCTTATAATGTCAAGATTCATGTGCAAAAGAAAGTGTTTGTGAGAGGCAATGAGCGTGACGCACAGTTGTGGTGTGACGCTTCTGCATAGGCAGTAGTTTTATTTGACGTTCTGTTGTCTGACACACTCGGCTGCGTCGTCGTGTTGTTGGAAAAATAATAATAATAATAAAATTACATTGACAAGTGGCCTTATCATTCTCGACGGTTGTAACTTAAAACGTTTAAAATAATGACGTTGTAATTAATATAAATCACTCATTTGAAATAGAGTGTAACAAAAGAAATCGATGTTATTGTTATCCGTTCGGCGTGAATGGATAGGGTCGTCGCGAGATCTGATTTTTCCGGGCGAGCTGGCGGTGGAACTAGCGATAGCGCGGGCGCGCAAACTTCAGTCGGCCGTGTGCGTGCGCGCAGTGAAAATCTCCCGCTATGCGTTCGTGTGCCACGTCCACTGGTGTCCAGCCAGCTCTTGGTGCCCGAAGGCAGAAAACGGACCTTCAAGTTGCTGAGCCCGCTGCGAGATCGTCGAGCCCTGCTCCTAGCCTACGGAGTCAGAGAGCCAAACAGTACAGGTGCCAATATATCAATATATAAAGATCGCGTGTCACTTCTGTGAAATATTTTCTATGATATTGTGAATTTGTGTGGTGAAGTAATATTTAATATTTTAAAATTCAAAGAAACCATTTCCTGAATGCTATCAGTTAGTTAAATACTATATCATACGATTGATTAAGACGCTTATCTGTGACAGACGACGGCACTATGTTTTTAAACATATAACACTAGATACATCGCAGTTTGTCCGAGTGACCTAGTCGTAACAGCAGTATCAAGTAAGACATATCAATTATTTTCCATACAGCCAGGTATAACGAGGTCGAACGAGAGGTTTATGTGTAATATGGCCATTTAGGTAATGCAATTAAAACGGATCAAGGACTTTTCCTATATATATATTTGAAATGGCAATGCCCACACGATATGAAATCAGACTATATTTTAAAATGGCTATTATTATGGGTTAAGTTGTAGACACAATGAGCTATTAAAAATGCTGAATTGCATTATTTCATATTTACACCTTTCCATCACGCTCTATTGCTTAATGCCGTAATCGGGTAGTATCGTTTTTCCTTTCTATATCTAATGTTCTTAGTCTTATCTTGTTGGGAAATCACGATAAACATACACTTATATGTTTAGACCGCCAATTAATTCTTTGTTTATCAACAACATCACAATATTTAAAAATATATAAGTATGTACGTAATAATAACAGCGCCAGTCGTGGCGCAGGGGCACCAGTGTGTAAACGACTGTAAACGACTGGTTGTGTGTTCAATGCCCACTCGACGAAATTAAATATTAGATATTTTCATTTGCTCTGGTGCTCTGGTGTCGAGTCAAGCGCGGCGTTGAGTTCCGCCATTTAACATGCAATTTGATGCCAACGGTTTATCTCGACAGCGTTATACAGCGTGAATCAAAGGGCTATTGATATAATCTCAAATGGTAGTCATTGGTTTTAATGAAAAAAAAAATTAATTGTTCCAATGATCCAATTAACTAAAATTTCATATAGTATCATAACCTTGCATTCGTCAATAAAATTGAATAGCGTTTAGCTATACTTAAATAACGATATTTCGTACTAACATTTTTGTCTTATATTAACTACATTTTTATGAGTCGAATCGATCCTATATAATTCATTAACTTACCGAATATACAGTTATTTACACTTAAAAAAATACTATAATTCTTCGAACTAAATATAGGTCGCTATTATATAGTTTTTATTATTCTATTGAACTACTCATAAATTAAATTTTATAGTGATAAAAACTTTTTACGCTTTTACCTGTCTTATTATTATATTATTATGTATTTATTTATTTCAAACATTCATAAAAAAATATAAAATATAAATAGACTAGCAAAGCAAAGAAAGGCTTACTTTCTAAGATTTTTTTGTAGTTACCGTATACACTACCAGTTCTATATTAAAGTATCCATCTTACTATTATAATAGAATTTTTATATAAATACATCTTACATATTTATTAGAATAGACCGAAAGAATGAGTGCACTCCGTTCTCTAATGTAACTACACTTAAAGCTACGTCCCACCTATTTTATGGTTCTTATTTTAAATATATAGTTATCGAATATATATTCTTCTTAAAATAATGTAAACATATTAAAACTGTACGCAGTACAGGGTCTTCACTACCAAAAATTATGAAGCCACACAAAATACAATTTGCAAGGCGGTGTAACTAATTTAATTAAAATAACAATTAGGCTATATAGATGATACAATCAGCACGGAAACCTTAAGAAACCCTGATATTTAATTGACCATAAATAAATTTCAATATTTTTGCAAATCTAATATGACGAATATACTGTAATTGCTTAACTTTTTATTTCTTATAATAAACAATTTTTGCTTTCACCTACGAGATGTATAAGATACACTGTCTGTACTCGTGCCTCACATATATTGACCGCATTGTTATAATCAAAAACATATCATGACCGCAATGAAGTCGGTTATTTGGTACATATCACATTACGTACGAGATAAAAAAACATGGAAGGAAAGAAATTATGTAAAAAAAA
This sequence comes from Heliconius congener, assembly GCA_018230605.1. NCBI lineage: Eukaryota > Metazoa > Arthropoda > Insecta > Lepidoptera > Nymphalidae > Heliconius > Heliconius congener. The sequence continues at coordinate 12,248 of DWAO01000056.1, read as the reverse complement.
AGAATTTATAATAATTAAAAAATCTTACATACTCGTACATTAGGGTTCTCGTATATTTGTTTTGAAGGAATTATTTTTTATTTATTATTAGCGACCCGTTCGCGGCTTCGCCCGCTTGAACTACATAATTATATATTTGCTAATCTGAGTTACTTCCGTTTCCTGATAACATTATCATTTTAAAGACCTAATATATTAAATATTAAGATTTGTGTCAATTCAATAAAACTTTTTTATTTATGAACCGAATTGAGGGAAGCATACAGGCATTAGTTTATCTATGCGTATATAAACGCATAGACAAACTAATGCCTCCATAATATTATTGTGTCTCGTATATCTTGTACAAACACCGTTCAGTTGCATTTTAATTATATGTATTAATTTGTATAATTATAGACCTAAGTACTTGGACGTAATTATTTTTAGTAATAGGTATGTAAGTATCCTAAAACAGATTTTAATCCTTAAACATTTAGTTAATTTTGCATATTATGTTTCAGGGCCAGCTTACCCGTACGCACAGCCCGGTTGCTGCAACGATCCCGCACTCAGACACCCTCTGACGCCGGCATCAGCGATGGCAGCACATCACCTGCGCGTGCGCCGTCCTCATTGCTACAAGATGTTGTTGACATTAAAACATTGCTCTTGCAGCTTAAACGGGTATTACAGGAGGTCAGTTAGCATAAAAGTGCCTCTTCGATTTTTTTTTCTGCATTTCTTTTTCATTTCTCGTTAGCTTTGAGTGTTTGTTTGTTGTTGTTGTTGTATGTTTTTTAATCTATTTTTTTATACCTGTTAATCATTGTTCGTGGTCTCTAATAACATTATATAAAATTATAGAATATCGTAAAGCTAGTATACCAAGAAATTGATTTCTTGGAACATAATAATTATGAACGTTTTAATGGGATTTAGAACGAGAAATATGTACTCGTTGCACTCTTACAAATGCAGACAGCGTAAACAGTTTTTGTTATTTTAGAAATCTTCAACTCGAATTCAGTCTCTGTGCAATAAAATCTATGAATATGTTTAAGACAAAAAGTTTATATAATTAACAATTTTAATGCCCACATAGAAAAAGAACAAAATAAATTCTTAGGGTTTTTTTTTCGCCTCCCACGTAATATATATAATCGCGTGCTTCTTTAGAATAATCCGTGATGCAACAGAAGGAAGATTTCTTACAATATATTGCCATAATTGAGAGTCTTAATTGAGAGTGGCTTACATTATCATGATTTAATCGAGTGGAACTACGTTCATAATAGCGAATGTTTCTTTAGCTACAGTTAGCCAACGAAGATTACCTACATTGAGACCTACAGACGTTGTTAGCAACAATAGTGGGAAAAGATGCTTGCTTGTGTAAACAGAGGTGTAGATCTTAATTTTTGTATTACATCGGCTTCGTAATTGGCATTAGTAGGTAGGTACAGTACGTTCAACAAGTCGTGGTCATTTTAAATTTTTTATAAAATTTCACTTGAAGGCGGCAACTATTTGTTGGCCGTACTGTATGCTTAGTAGCAGTAATAACATTTAAATTCTTACATTTGTGTGTATTATTTAACATTTTAATTAAATTTCTTGCCTTTTTATACTTTTAAAACAAAAACTCATATCATACATATATATCCTAATAGCTTTATTGAATGCATTTTTTATGTGATTCTAATTATAATTTGCTGTTTACCACACTGCGTTTACCCAACAGCTAATTACGGACGCTGTTTTTTGGCCTAACCTTATTGCACTATTTTTTTTTTGTGTAACTTTTATGTTTTTCGTTGTTTGCATTGCCTTGTTTGCCGCAACTCAGCCCGGGGAGGAGCATCATTCGATGAGTGTAAGTACATATACTCAATTGATAAAGAGCTATTTGCATTCAGTATTCAATATTTATTTAAAATCGTATAATTTTTTTAAAGGAAAAAATATTTCAATAAAAAAATGTTGGCACTAAGAACTATAAACTCTTAGAATATGTGCTCATGTTCGTGAGTGAAGTGACACTTCACGAGTGTAACAAGTAGTTCCTTTTTCCACAAATCCACTTAAGCACGTCCTGTTTCACAAATACGTAACTGGTTACATATACCTACGATTTCTTTTAAAATATTTCTTTATATATCTTTAATTTAAAAGAAATATATTTATTTAACTTTTACTAAAATAATATTAATATTAAGTAAACTACAAATACATGTTAAACGATTTTCTGTTACTGGTATTTTTATAGTTAAACTGGTAATGTTACCAGAACAGGCAACCACTTTACTAATAAGTCAATCTATTTGCGTGTAATCGACCTTAATAAGTGCGTTTAGAGATCCCGGTGATGCAAGTTTCCACGCATGGTGAATGAAAACGCGAACATTATCATGTTTCTGAATAAATTAAAACTAGGTCTTTTTCTTGATATATTTTATTAGCATTTTTGTGATTTCAGTGTGTTAGTTTATTATTTATGATTCGTTTTTGTGGATTTCTTTCAATATTTAATATTTTTTTTATTTTTATACAAATACTTTAAAATATATCATTATTATATACAATATTATTAATGTTTATCTTAATAGTTTTTTTATAAGGCGTTTTTTCTTATTAACCTTCAATTAACTACCTGCTAAGGATTTAGCATCTGAAATCCGTAATAAAAACTCCAATAAGACTGAAAAACAATACATAGAAAAAGATCTATAAAAGTACCGTTTTTTAAACTTAAATATACCTAAGCAAGAAACCTTCAGGTTCCAAATCTTAACGTGAATGGTAAACTTTCAGAGTGAAACTCTCGACCCGTTGCTGGCGGCGTGCGCGGAGAGCCCCGCGCGCGGCAACGGGCGCCGCCCCCCCGCGTCGCCGCTGCACCCCGACGCCTGCGCCGAGATGCGCCGTCAGATTGTCTACCTGCAGGTAGGATTTTGTTTATTTAGAAATCGTATAAAAATTTTAACGTAGCAGGACTCGAACCCGCACCTCCTGAAAGTTCGAGTTAGAAGAAGGTTCAAGTCCCGCTACGTTTAAATTTTTATACGATTTCTAAATAAATATTTTTCTTTCCTAAGTGTGAAATAACAGTTTAAAAATGTTAAAAAAGGATGTTGTTACTTACAACGATTCGTGGCCGCCTTTTTATACTTTGGCGTAATATTCACTCGAAAAGAAAATAAACAAAGTAAGAGAAATCTTAAAATCACATCTGCTCTGCCGCATACAGTTAACTTCAGAGCGGCCAAGACTCGTCGACCGTACTAAGTTTAATATACATATTGCAAGCACTAAAAGGGTTAGAATGAAATTTCACTGTACTTTAAAATAAATTTTATTTCTTTAGTTTTCATTTCAAGCTAAAATATATAGTACATATATTAAGATTAATATGTTCCCTTGAAATGCCACCTTACTTTAAAATAGACTTTATTTCTTTGGTTTCCGTTTCAAGCTAAAATATATGGTATATATTTTAGCTTGAAACGAAATTTTGATAAGATGATGAAAATTAATAGGTTCTGATAGTTACCAAGAATTAGAAGTTAGTTATTTGTTATTTAACAAGGGTCATTGAGGTACATAACGAAAGTTAATAGTTAACAGAGGTGATTATTTTTATATATTTTGTAACCATGTAAAGTAAAATAAAATGAAAAAAAATATTTTATAACTTTAATTAAATTAAATTGTTAATATATAATAGTTGTTAATATATACATTCGTACACTTTACTTTCTTGTAAAAGAGTTATATTTTCAACATTGTGGAAAATGATATAATTCAAGCTTAATGAAGGCGAGGCATCGTTGAATTAATTAACTTTAATTGAACACCACCCTGCTCTAAATGTGTCAAAAATTGTGTCATCATATTTTAGTATGCCATATTAGTACCTACATACATATACAGTATCTTTTTTTAATAAACATAACATAGGGTGCACAAAATATTTCATCTTCACGCTTCTTTATCCCGCACACAACGCCTACAGCAGGGTAGGCAGAGGGAACCTAGTGTTAAGATACTCCGTTCCCCACTTTCATAATTATTTCATCTAAACATTTTAATTTATAAATATTAAAATTTAAACATAAAAGGTAATTTAATATAGTAATAAAAGTTATAAAAATATGTTTTAAATTCATTTAAAACGTCTAGATATTATATTTTATTGCACATTTCAATCGAAATAAAAAAAATAATAATAAATATAATTTATTCAAAAATTGCATATAACAGGTATATAGATAAAAGAGTTGCCTAGCGTGTCCGTGTTTCTCACTATACATGCGTTAAGGTAATAAAAATAGTTATTATATATAATATATATAATAAATCTTTTTATAAATTGCAGGGTCAGCTCGAGGAGCGCGACCGGCTTGTGCGGGTGCTGCAGCAGCAGATGCTGCGCATGGCGGAGGGCCACGAGCCGCGCGCTGACGACACCTGCAACGTCGCGACGCAGACTGACCGGGTGCGTTTACTACTGCTTTTGACCTTGACCTATTTTATAAACATTTGTAAATCTTTAACCTGTTATAAATATAAATATCTATAATGATTGCTCAAGAAAATGATAATGTGTTAAAGCGACTTAACTATTTCAATTAATTTTGTATATATATATATATATAGGTATATACTTGTACTTTTTTATATATATTGAAGTTATAAGCATAAATATTATTTCAGTTGCGGCCGCCGATCGGCACAACGCTAACGAGTTCTGAAAATTCCGGATTAGTGAGGTAACTTATTTAAATGTACCTAATATAACTACCCTCATAACCATAATATATATAATATTTTTTATATATTAGTATTTGGCAAGTATTTTATTGTAACTTTTCCCTATAGTTTTCAACATTTTTTTTACAAATATAAATTAAATCGATTATTTTCTTTCCTTCCACTGTTATATTTATTTGTTTTAGGTTATACGCCGCTTCGATACATTCACTCAAGTCGTTATTACACATATTGCAAGCGTCATTCACCATTATGTACATTCACATCCCTTCACACTATCTCACACAGTACAGGGCTCAGTACCATTCGTTTGCCATAGATACAACTACGAGAGTTCAATGTCTTGCAAACAACGTAAAAAGGTTTAAATGGATTATAGCTTTCAAAGATTATATGAACAAAAAGATAATGTTTTCGGCTACATCTATGTGTAGAGTCACCCTTACTCTGTCGCCGTATTTTACGGGCATATTTATATGATATTCCCTTGTTGCAATTTACGAGAACGTTGTCACTAGTGATACCAAAACAAAACGATTACTGTTAATTTTTTTATTTATTCTTATATTACATTTATGTTAGTAGGTATATCATATTTTTTTATTATAATATTAGTACGCGGCATTTTAATCATCGATAGCTTAACCAACAAACTCTTAAATCATAGAAAATCTAAATATATGCAAAGAAAAGTTGGTTACTTAAATTATGGCAATTTTGTATTATTTTATCTGTATTTATTTCGATTCATTATATAATCATGCTCTTATTCCTCACATGCTGCTTTTATTTCGGTAAATTCGATTGGAATATTGTACCAGTCTCCACCTGGGTACGAGGGTTCGTCCGTCGGATCAGGTAGCGTGGATCGACTGCTTGCTCGCTATCTGCCTTTTGTGCTCTATCAATGTGCTATGCTTATTGCATCTTGTGTATCGAACCGGAGAACAGAGCCGGTTTTAACCATCATACTGTCACTTCGTACCATTATTCAAAAAGAAATCCTTTCTTTTTGACATTTCTACACAAAAGTAGAATAATAACTGACCACAATCATAAGACTATCATTAACATTTACATTTCATAAAACAAAACAGTTTGTTTGCATAGAACCGGTACTGTTTTTGACATTGAAATATTATAAATCAAGATCTGCATGTCGTGAGTCTTATTTTACAGCCGACTTACACCCTCTTGTTGAAAATTTCATAATAATATATACTAATAAAAAGATATATTATTTTTATAATATATAAAAATATAATATAAATAATAGTGCCTCTTCTACATGTATAAACTTATATGGCTAATATACTATGTTCCTATAAAACTGTTTAGCTTAAGAAGTTACATTCGATGTACTTATAACGTATCCGGCCTAAGATTGTTACGCTTATATATTTTTTTAAATATACCAAAAAATATAATATTATTTATATATGACATAAAACACAATGATTTCATTCACTCGCACAATACTTTTGTATGTTTTTGATACAGATAATACCTATAATAGGAATTCTATCACGTATTTTTATATTTTAAATATAGAAGAAAATATATTAAATAAATAATAAAATATTAATGTAATATATAAGTAAAATATTTCATATATTGCAATTTACAACGCACTACTTTTTTTTATTGATTTATTGAGCCATTTCCGTTCTCTTTTCTTCAAACCACCACCACTAATAGTATTTTTTGTATTGTTAATGTTTTACAAAATAATTTGTGATTTCTGTTTTGATTTACCATTTATAAATAAGTAGTTGTGTGATTTAATTGATCTTTATTGTGTCGATTTTGTGCCTAATCCGTAACTTACCTTGATTATGAGCATTGTCTCTGTGTTACACGCTGCCACTGTAGAACGTAAAGGTGAGATAATAATGGTGTCAAGGTATCTTTAACTTTTTATTTTAAATTAAATTTTATCAAAAAGAAAGATATAAATGATGAAATTTGGACTTTGGAAATTGATTTGGATAATATATTTATTAATTGCTACAAAATTGTGATTATTAGCAATACAGTGAACGTTTAACGTATTTGTAAATAAAACATCAATTATAACAGTCACACTATTATTTTTATAATCTTTTCTTATATCTTAGATGTTTTTTTATTCTTCAAATGAGGATAATAAATAAAATGAATCAATAAATACACATTTGACTTTATTAAAATTTAATTTGTTTTCATACACAGTTGGAATGAACAAGCTAGCGGGAGGAAGCTGCCGTACAGTGATGCACAAAAGACAAAGAGGCCTGTCACCAACGGGACCGTGAAATGTCAGTGCGGTGCGAAAGTGAACGGACTTATTGACAGACCGACAGACAAACGAACGGGCTCGGTTCAGCTTAAGGCAAATAGTCGTGTCGGATCTAAATACCTTCAAGCCTTAGCCACCAATACGGAAAACAGAAGATACATCAAACGCGATTCTTCTATAGGTGAGAAATCGGAACGGAGAAACTTATATTCGGCTAGATCGCGATCTATAGAAAATTTCCACAATCAACACTATCTGTCGACCGAACCGCTTCTCTCTAAATCAGCGGTTATCGAAGAAAGCATTAAACATCATACATCGTACGGCGACTTGTACAACGGCAGGATCAGCAGCAAGGAGAGCGTCAATGCAAACAGACACAGCCCAAGCCTGAACGGTCAGTCGACGGATACAGATTATAGTTCCGATGGCGGCTACAAGTCCCTCCCTTCCTCCATTAATTACAATATCTCACCAAAGAAAGTGAGTGGAATACCTCGTAGGTCTATTGAGCAGAGGTTCATATCGCCTAAGCAGGTGAGAGCGAGCGCCGTCTGAACTTAATTTATAGTTTGACACTCCGATTTTCAAAATCGTGAGGTAAATTGCAGGCCAATTGGATAACCAAGGAAGCGTGAACTTGAAAACTAGAAGGTCCGTAGATGTATTATATCTGTATGAAAGATTCTCGGGATTTCACTAATATTTAAAAATTTACGTAACGATACAAAACAATAAATATGGTAACTTAATTTTCTATATGTATATAATATGTAGTCTTTACGTTGTTCTCATATATTATGAAAAATAAATGAAACCCGAGAATCTGTCTCTCGCCGTAGTGCCATCGTTCCTCATACAACACAACAGCTGGCAAGAAAACGCAAGGCTTGTTCGCATTTACTGGCTTAAATAAGTTTTTAATTTCAGATGCCAAATTATGATCGTTGTATGTAAATTAAATGTATTCATTATGAATATATCCATTTTTAAATGTTTGACATGAAATATTATGTTTCGTAGGCTATTATTGCTTTGTGCAATTTATTTTTTACAAACGCTATTTGACCCTTCTGTACATTACAGTTAGGAAACTTGAACCGGGAGATTTTTTGTTTTTGTAGATGTTGATTTACAAACATGTACCTATACAGGCGATAATATCTTAGATTTTCTATCATAGAATTAGTAAGTTACGTTGTAATATGTGATAAGAGTGGCTGTAAGAACTTCACTATAATTTATATAAAACCTCTAATTTGTTTAAATTGTATGTACGTTATTGTATTATGTATAGACGTCATTTTAATGTCATTTAAATTTTCTTTCCTATTTGATGTTGCTTAGACAAAATAGTCGGGTATCAAATATGTATAAACACGCTTACGATGCATTTTTATATGCCCAGTCATTTTGAAAGCATTTGTGTAATAAAATTTAATGTTTAATGTATTTTAGCGTTTGAATATAGAAAATTGTAATCTTCCATTGAATATTTTATGTGTAATCGACTGGTCGGAGCTCATTTAACAACTGCGCGAAGCAAAATATATGAAAAAATTAGTTATAATATGGTTAATTAAAAAAAATATATATCAAACTAATACATTAATATTGAGTACAATAAATGTAATCTGAAAACCGTCTCATATATTCTAAAACCAAAGATTATATAAGAATTAAAATACGTATATTCAATAATACAATTACAAAGCTGAATGTGTCAGTGTTACTTGAGATCTGGTCGGTCACAATCGAGTGAAATGTGAAAGAATAACATCCTATATTGATACCTAGTGTGATCTTATAACCCACGTCATACGAACGCATACGATTATACCCTATTATACATATAGATACCAATTATACCTTATATTATGTACTTATGGCTACTTGCGTCTGTTTATTACGTTTCGACACTCCTCTATTGTTTAGTTATGTAAGTCGAAGCCCACTTAGCTTTAGTAAAGAATATATTACTACTAATTTAAATATCAAATTTGTTTCAATAAATAATTTTAATTTTGCCATGGTTTTTTTTTTGTAATTTCAACATTTAACACACCCCACACAAAATCAGGCTTAGCCCATATGCAAAAAAGCTGTAGTGCATATGATAATAATTAATTTAATTAGTTGTTATATAATTTGCTATATAGGCAGGCGGAAACTAGTCAAGACAATCCATTCTCACAATTCCGCAGAATTTTCGAAACTGCCTGTTGAGTAGCGGAAGTTAACACCGCACTTTTCTTGTTATCAGAGAGAGAGAGAGATAATGAAAATATTAAATATTCATTCCCCCGACCACAACGACAATTACTGTCATACGCTGTGGCACTGTACCACGGTGGCCTCAAATATAAAGATGTGTTAGAAACAATAATATTTTATACAAGTATATTCAAGAACTCAGTGTAAACGCGATAGTTGTGGGTTTGATCCCTCCTCTGAAATAAATTTTATTTTTGGCTTCCCTGCTCTGGCAAGACAAATTCAATGTCTCAAATTTGGGTGGAAAACCTCCACTCCGAGAACGGAGCGACTCTAAGGCCCGTATATATAAATTACTGTCAACTCTATGATCGGTCTTGAGATGTCGTTTTCATTCATTCTTATTTAATTTATAAATGAAAACGCCACAGCAAAATCGATGTCAAACTTGATGGCGGTTTATATATACTGGCCTAGGTTCTATACCTTGATAAACTTAAATAAAAAAACATAACATAAACCAACCGACCAACCAAACCTTGTATCCCGATCCCAAGTTCGACGAAAACAACGAGTGAGGTGAGCTTAAGATAAAAAAAAGCAAACAAATATATGGACATATACCTACATTATAAACATAATTGCAATTAATGAGCACCAATACGATCACAAATATGTATAATTTTTTTTCAACTGATAATGCCTATTTATACGCCGTAGGGATAAAAAAGACAAAAATGCATAGCTCATTTAGTTACAAATTGAGGCCAGACGGCGCAGCGACACAAGCGTGGGAACGTAAGCGCGACAGGTTGTGGGTTCAATCCCCACTCGATGAAATGAAATATTTCATAGTTTAATTTCTTTACTCTGGTGTCGAGGCAAAGGGCGGTGTTGAGAACCACCATTCAAAACGCAATGCCTCCAGAATTCAGCGGAAAATGGGAAGCGAAATGTCTTAACTCAAGGCTCCATCTGCCTATTCTGCTCTATGCGGGATGCAGAGTGAAGTTCTATTTAAATATGTGCGTAATACCTTAAGAATTACAGCATTTATTCTGAAAGCTAAACTTAAGGATACTACAACAAAACCATATTTTTATACCATAGAAATTAATGAGACCAATATAGTCCATTTAGTTACGAACTTTACTTTAAAAAACGTATATTAAGATTCTGTAAAAATCAAAAGAAACTGACCCACATTTACAATATACTACATTCAGCTAAAAATCTGTCATACGTCATAATAATGTCTTGCTTGTGTCCGCTCGTTCTTGAACCTTGATCAAGCGTCAAGCGATAAGCGAGGGAAGCTCGTCGGCGTCACCCGTGGTCACTCGTCGGCTGGAGAGCGTATCAAATGTACATGTTTTGATATAACTAGCTTAAAGCGTTAGAAATCGTGGTTTTCGTTTAGTTTGTACGATGTGCCATTTAATTTAGAAATTATAGTTTTGTGTGGAAACATAGTAAAGTTATAGCATTTTCTGCATTAGTTAATAAGAGTGAGAAGGAAAGGTAAGTGATTATTTTTTTTAAAACTATAAATATTCTTTATAAATTGTGTAAAATCTACTTTTTAGGTAAAAACACTTTGCTACTTTTAAAACAGTAAGCAGCAGTAATTTTAATCGGATACTTTATTGGTATTATTAGTACTTTTTTTAGAACCAAATGAGTGCAATAAATGAGCTTTTATAAATTTTGTTAATACACGATAGATGTTAGAGATCATATGGTTTTTTTATTACAGTATACCTAGATTGTATTAAATTTGAAGCAAATAGTGGTAAGGACACAATGTCACTCTAATCGCGACAGGTTGTGGGTTCGATCCCTACTTCGAGGAAATGAACCCCAGTCAATCCCTCTGCCTACCCTGCTGCGTGCGGAATATAGCGTGAAGCTGATTTGACTTAAATAAAATTAATTGCAAATAGATAGCTGGGTTCTTTCCTGCAAATTAATTATCGAATGTTACATTGTTTTAGTTCAAATTTTCATCTATTCTGACGAAACTGTTATTTAACATGTGTTTTAAGTAAGAACCTAAAACTAGATTTTAATGTTTTATAAGGCGAACGATGTGTGTAATTATCAGGTTTTGCAAGACCTACCTGTTAGGTTGAGCATGAGTAGGTAGAACAATAAGAATATAACTACTTATATATTCATGTATTTGAGTCTGCGCCAGTCGTGGCGCGGGTGCACAAAGTATGACTGTAAACGCGACTGGTTGTGGGTTCGATCCACACTCAGAGAAATACAATATTTATTTAAATTTATATTTTCATTTATTCGCTCTGGTGTCGAGGCAAAGCGCGGCGTTGAGCTCCGCCATTCAACACGCAATACCTTCGACGGAAAGTGGGCCCCGAAGTGTATTAACTCTAGGTTACCTCTGCCTACCCTGCAGTGTGCGGGATATAGCGTGATGCTGATTTACTTTATTTGTAAGTATAAATACCAGTGAGTGAGTAGCATCATTATCATTTTATATTTAAAATATTTTTATATTTAGTGAAGCTTGAAGCTGATATTTATATATAGTAGTGATATAATGGTTTTATCAATTGTAAATATTACAAAGAAAACTAGGTAATTACACATTTTAAAACAAAATTGGCAAATTAACTATTCAAATAAAACTGATGTTAAATAACAACAAAAGTCCGTAATAGATTAGCTTTCTCTTATCAGAGAATTCTTATCAGACAAACAGAGAGAAATGATGTTTGATTTTGTTTGATTGTTTTAGCTATCTGGGTGTAGTGAAGTTACAGTACCAGTAGAATTATCTAAGGGTCAAAGATGCGTGCAGTTGTCAACTAAAACGGTGACCTCACACAAGTTTCACACGTTGTATCTTTGACCTAAAGCCTGGAATTATTGTTTTTGCTATTATAATATTTTTTTTTATCAGCTTCACGCTGTATCCCGCAAACAGCAGGGTAGGCACAGGGAACCTAGTGTTAAGACACTCCGTTCCCCACTTTCTGCC
>DWAO01000055.1:0-40268 GCA_018230605.1 Heliconius congener | reverse complement strand
CAGGGGGAGTGGGGGGGAGGTGATGTGCTAGTTCACATGTTCTGTATGTCGTGGAGCGTGGCCTCCATCTCCTCCTGCAGCACTTTGCTCTTTTCGCGCTCGCCCACCAGGTCGTCTGGAAGATGGTACGCGCGACGTTCAGAACCACATGATCGATTCACACTCTCGATATTGGCCGATAAAGACTTACACTTTCATGTTACTTTCGTTAATACGTTGTATAGAATCATCTTGGATAGTGCCATTATCGAGAATGTTAAACCGATGGGTTAAAACAAAAAAAAAACAACATTTAATTAAAAACCATGCAAAATTCACTGACAATAAATAAATCTACAACAATTCGGGCCTTCTAGCGGGACATTTAAAAACTCCATGCTAACAAATAAACAAAATCACAACTGGAAAAATATATCAAAATGTAAAAGTATATCAGAATGTATTTTCCCAATTGATTAATTAAAACTAAATATGTTACTATGAAAATAAGAAAAAAATATATATATTAAGCTAGAATCATAGCGCAATGAAAGTAAATAAGCTGACAACTCTATAGTACAGCATTGAAACTCAAAAACAGCTTGATGGCTGATGGCTTCAGTGCGTTCATGTCAAAGCTTTGGTTATTCAAATGTCATTTTGTTACAACTTGACTTTAGAGATAATCTGAATCGTTCACTTAACCGACTGCTGTACCGGACAATACACTTATCTGGAGAACCTTGAACACTTTATCATTAAATTATTATACATTTGATTTCCTTTTAGAACAAAGTCTTAGTGTCCCCGAAGCAGTTTACTGTTTTACATGTTTTAATATTAATCATGTTGGGTTTACTCAATTTCAATATTAAATAAATACTTATAATTAAAATAATATTACCTTCAAGCCTGTCGACCTCCTTCTGGAGTTTCTGGACAGAGCGCTCAGCGAATTCAGCGCGAGCTTCAGCCTGGAATAGTTTGAAATTATTTTAATACACGATCTATAAGAAAACAGCCTATTTTCTTTTCATTTTTTATAGTATATACATTTCTATTAAAAACCAGTTCTTACAATTTAATTTTGCATTCTAAAGAAAATAGACTGTTTAATCATTTTTACCAATTCATGCAACGTTTACTTTAAAAAGGTTATTTTAATTAAAATTATATCAAATATATTTAAAAAAAAACTTTTTAATAATATAAAACAAAAACAAATATACACACTTTAAGCACAAAAATCTAAATATTACACACAAAAATGTAACGCGTTCCATTCCATGCAATTTACCTTTACCAAAAAGCAGCATTGTGCTGAAGTGACGCTACAACTGAATAATAAACCTTCACCTTACTTAAGTACAAATAAATAAACAAATAATAATTATAGGAACGTGTAATGCGAAAAGGGTAGCTTTAGTCACAGTTTACTATCATTTTTTTTATAGAATAATAATTTCGTAGATAAAAAAATCTATGAATCATATCAAAAAATAATTAGATCATCTTTATTGTGTATTTAAAAAAAAAATATGAATATAACGTGATTCACTAAAAAAGACTGAACCAAATTCAAACTAGAGTAAATTAACGTTATCCGATTGGATCCTGTGACCAAAGGCCCCAAGGAGAGGGACTTACTTGCGTCAATTTCTGCGAGAGGCTGTGTATCTTATCCTCGACGTGTTCGCGGGACGCCATCGCCTGGCACACAGACTCATTACACAAGTGACAAGCCAGCGGGCTTGCTGACCGTGTTGTGACTTTACGATACTAACAAATCGATTGTGAATCGATTTAAAAAATAAATGGATAGTATATAGGAAAAATTCCAACGTTGAAAAAGAATAAAAAACTATATTGACTACATTCATGATTATAAGTAGGAAAACTTTTTTTTTTTTCATTTAGACAAGGAGGATTTTAAGGAGTCAATATTATGTTAAATATGAGAAAAAAAAATTGAGAATATGTATCTATACGGAGGCCACGGAATATAGGAAATAAATACAAAAAATATAATAAAACTTAAAGGAAAAAATAAAATAAAGCATATACCCAAATCTACGTTAAGCATAAAATCAAACTTCAGGGAGCTACTATAACTAAGTATAACCCACAAAACGTTCAATCACAACACAGCCGCAAAGTCATACATACGTGGTAAATAATAAATAAAGAAGTAAATTAATACACAGGTAAATATATATACTAGAGGACAAAAGACCGCTTTAAAGATACATAGATGAAGCACCAACCTCAGCCAACTGGACTAAACGAACCTGCACCAGAGAAAAAGATCCTCATGCCCTTATACAACAATCCACAATATACAAAAAGAATTACAATTTTATATATCTAAATATATATTATTAAGTGAAGCAAAAACTCCCGTTTACAAAAATGTTATTATAAAATTGTAATTTATGTAATATCACTATTTTCTTATATTGGGCAGTAAAGAGGATCTCCTTCACCAAACAAACATGAGCATGAATCGAGACTAAAACCGCAACCATTCCTATCTACGAGGTTCCTTGGTTTCCTTCATGTTACCTCTTTGAGTTGAGCGTCGAGGAGATGCACCTGATCCTCCAACGATTCTTCTCTTTGTGTCGCCTGTGATTATTTTAGGTTAACGGTACACAAAAACAGCGAAAACGAAAAAAAAAAACTCCATGCAGTATCCTACAGTGATCGGGCAACAGATCTATTACATATCATTATCATTTCATTTAAATTTAAATCATTAATAAATTAATCCATAAGTATAAAGTAAAATGTTATAAGCAGCTCTTTACTAAATCCGTCGTCACTGTTTACACAAAACAACGACCACTGTTAGATACCTGTACGAAGATTAGAATTAAAACTCAACAACATCATAACTGTTAAAGGAAACAACATCTAAAACGGATTCGAAATTAAAAGAGGAAAACGGCAATAGTCGCACTACTGGGACACCCTCGATTAATTATAACGCAATCATCGATCATGTACAATTAGCGAAAATAAAAATTATGATCTTTAATATATATGTATATATATTTTTTAATACAAGAAAAATATAAAAAAATAATAATCGGTTAACATCAATCCGATAAATCAAATTGAATCGATAATTAGCCGAGTGCGCCCATCACTAAAGGGTGTGTGCGTACAAGCGTACAAAACACTCATATGAACCGATCGCGTTCATTTCACACCTCCTTTAGGCGGGTGGTGAGAGTTTTGATTTGGTTTTTGTACTCCTCCTCACGTTGGTTGGCCTGTTACAATTATACTAGTTATTGTTCTGTTTCAAAATGTAACTTATTATCATTTCAATTATTTTGGCTTTTACAATATAAAGGAATCGTATTAAATTTGTTTAAGTAATATTTATTACCTTGAAAAATAAAGCCAAAAAGTAAAAGTAAGAAGTTACATTTAAGAATAACCGAAACTATTTTGCGGTAAAAATCATGTATCCTATATGGCTGAAAAATAAATTAAGACATATCATCCTACATATCAGTTATAATCTACATTCATAAGTAGAAATAGTACTACTCAATGAAAATATTTAGAAAACTGAAAGATATTTCGTTACACTTCTAACATTTTAGCAATAAATGAAGAACAATTTGGTTGGTGCATCATAACTTTTCACTTAACCCTAGTAATAAAATTTGATCATAGAATTGAATCTTATGATTATTAGCATTGCTAGCAATGTTCATGTTGATTGAATCTAGCTCTTTTAAGAGTTATCTTAAATGAAATTCTCCAAACATACCTTTTCCTCAGAGACTTCCAGGGATTTCAGGTTGTTACCGACAACGCGGAGTTCCTCTTCAAGCTCGACGATTTTGCTGCAATTACACGTGAACACTTAATTTTATCCATAATAAAAATTAATTACATTAAAACTACCGCATCCATAAATTTGTTTAACCCAAATGAACATAATTTTATAAATAATAAATACTTTAATAATGAACTGAGTGTAGTAGTACTTAATAAACTGGACTTGACCCTTATTTACAACAAATGACTTGGATATTGGCCTTTATCCATCAATAAAATAAATCATTGGATGACCTAAATAGTCAATATGAATTTAAAATTAAAAATAGTGCACTTAATAATACTAGGCACGATCATGCTAGTTACAAATCATTCTTGAGAAGTGCCTTAACTAAGCGTTATATTGTAATAAAAACTATCAAAAATCCATGCAAAACCAAAAAAAAGTGATTTTAGTATTAAAGTATAATCAATAGGAAAATAATTTCAAATATTTAGAACAGAGACAGCAATATCATGTATAAACAGATAATATGCTCTCGGTAAGTAGTTTGGGTAAATAAATAATATTGTTGTATCTGTATCTACAATTATTGACGATTTATTTGCTCCCATATAGAAAATATCTGTTTCTTTTAACATTATATAAGAACTTCATTGTAAAATTTCTTATAAATTTGGGAAAATATGTTGTCAATAATATACGATGTCTACCGAAGATAACAATTCTGTATACAATTTTAATTAAAATTTAAATATTAAAAGGCTAAGCTTCGTTTAAAACAGAATGCATCTTGGCAGAGACACAAAATTCAAGCATACGTAAGCAAGTAGTGTTGTGCTATTCCTAAATCCGTTTAAAATGAATTTAAAAAAATATCGGTCATATTTTCGATCTAGAAAAAACTACTATTGTTTGGAGTAAAATACTATTTTTTTTTTGTGTATGTAAAATGATAGCGTCTTTAATTTTAAATTAAAGATATGTTATCAAATTAACGTATAATGTCGATTTGAAATGATCACCAATATTTTCTAGTAAACCCTATACATGTATCCAAAGTAATAGCTGATTAGTGTTAAGTATATTAAACGCTATTACCTTTCAATAAAAGTACAGTAGAGCGTCGATTATCCGAACTTATTAGTTATCGTTATTTTTCGAATAATCGAACGGTTTTGATACATACAACCATTTATCCACATGGATAGTAGTATAGAAATATATCAAAAATACTACATACAAATGTCTTAAATTAATATTTATTGGTATATTAGAACGCAGTAAGAACACGCGATTTAGGCGGGCGTAGTAGTTAGGATACGCGGTTATTTCGGTTGATCAATCGTTCGGATAATCGACACTTTATCGCCCAATATTGTCGGTTATGTTGTTAGGTGATTAGATCTTACCACTCGCTTTGCTCAGCGCGCTCCTCGGCCCGCTCGAGGTCCTGCTCCATCAGCACGAGCTTGCGCGCCACCTACCGCCGCCAGCGTTAGTACACGCACGCACACACACACTACGCCGCCGCTCTCCACTTCGTGCATTCATGTACATTTACGTACACACATGTGTATTGTGCTTTTTTTTGAAGTTCATTTTTGATAGAGTCGCGGTAAGTGCAATGGTGGATAATTTTGCAATTTCCTTAAGTTTATCTTGTTGATTTTTACTTTTTTTGAACTAGTACATATCGATTTCGAAACGACTGTGCAGTGGTTGTGCCACGTATTCGCGATTTACACTTTCTCTGTTGGAAGTGGGATAAGGGAAACAGGTAAGGATTTGGATATTATCAAATGTCAAATTGCAGCATTGGTATCTGCTCAACACTAATATTTGATTTCAATATTGTCTTTATTTTACTCATAATATCTCTAAAACTTGTTCCGTGGACGTCACTTCGGCAATGCAAATAAAGCGACACGAAATAAAAATGCAATAAAAGTTAAACACAAAGCGGGTAGTGGAGAGCGGCGTCGGAACGTAAGTAAAATATAAACGAGGGTTGTCCCAAAACATTTAAACTAAAATTTAGTTTGATAAAAAAAAAATTACGAAATAAAATCTAAGTGCTATCTAGTGCGTTATTATAATCGTTATGTGATGTGTGCGCTTGCATATGTGCGGCACGCATACGGCCAGTAATTCTGGTGTAATGCGGTGCATATCTGAAAACGAAAATTTCCCTATACCACACATACTCCGGCACGGACTAGCCTACGCCCTACGCTCTATATAATATACATATGATACACACACTAAGGACAGAAATTTAGTCGACACACGAACATGATAGTTAAGATTGCGTAAGAAATATCCATGAAATGGGGCAACCCTTGTTTGTTTAAAACGGAGAAATGATTCTTGCGACGAGACGACTCTTGCAAGCATCACTCTCCGTCACACTTAATTAATAATAATGCAATATCAATAAATTAAAAAGACAACACCTCGGTTAATCGTATGACTGATGCAAGAAATTAGCGCAATTTCTCCATTTCACCTTCCTTGACGACCTAGAGTGGACATGCAAAACAGCAACGAATCGATCAAATTAAATATCTATATCGATAATACGAATTACGGTGCAATATTTAAGGCAAATGAACACCCATGCAAAAAAAAGCACGAGAAAACTTGTAAAACAAAGCCACAGGTTTACCACACTACCACTCAATGTTACCCGATACACCGC
The DNA here is from genome assembly GCA_018230605.1 of Heliconius congener. NCBI lineage: Eukaryota > Metazoa > Arthropoda > Insecta > Lepidoptera > Nymphalidae > Heliconius > Heliconius congener. The sequence goes on along the minus strand of DWAO01000055.1, from coordinate 33,792 downwards.
GAAGGAATTTATTTTTACTCGGTTTGGATCATAAACGTTTCGGTGTAAGGTAACATTGAATAGATAGGAAACCCGCGGCGGAATTGATGAGACACCTACGATTCGCCGGCTTCGGCGCGTTCTTCGGCGCGCTCCAAGTCAGCTTCAACCATGGCCAGCTTACGAGCCACCTGAAGATATCACATTGTTTTAGAAACCTGCTAAGCCACTACTACACTACCGAGTGTACGCTACTAGTAAATAAAAAATGCTATATTTAAATTAAATAAGGATATTTCAATTTAAGTTGCACAAAATTTTAATATTATATAAACTTGTGCTAAGAGGTCACTACAAGATATTGGGTAACAAGTTGCGTAAAAGAATTATTCAGCAATTTTTGGCGGCTTCGTGTGCAATAAAATGAAATGTTCATATAAATAATTATAAAACATCTGAAAGTTACGCAGACGGGAGTACCGTGAACCGTTAATATTCTCGTGTTGTATCGGAGGTTCACTTGGAAGTTAAGCAACTGAATCCTTATATGGAAGCATTACTTATGTAACGACGTACACGAAGCATGGACTTGCCCTTTTAAGGGAAAGAAACGTACGGTCATGCACGATACGTCTCCATTTTGGGCTCGACTTTTAAAATTGACACAGGGTCATATGTCAGGGGAATTAGGACAGTAATATGAAAGCCATATGTTTCAACACATGTTACTTTTTTGATGATTCGCAAAAAACTGTATATGAAATAATGAAATTTGAGGTGAATAATATATCTTATCAGTGATAACGTCTCGATTCCTAAGTACCTTATCACTAAGAACCCGCTTCTTATAGCATAATTAAGTCATGCCACGGAAATGAATTTGAGAACATAAAAAAATATTGTCAGCTTTAAATGATTAGATTAGTTTTACTTTTTGAGGCAACTCAAGATTTTAAATTGTTAGTGGGTACGTACTTTTTAAGTTATTTTCTTTGAAAAGGTCTAGTGTCGACCGAAAAACATCATAAACACACACAAAAATCAATGCTGCGATAGCGAAAATTTGTTAATAAAACAAAAGAATGAAATATTCACAACAGAATAATAGCCTGGTTATGATTTAGGGAGACGCAAAAACGGCACAACTCAAAGGACCTCATCGTATTTCTTGTCAGCCTCCTCAGCGAGGAACCTGGCCTCCTTGAGCTGGTTCTCCAGAGCGTCCATACGTTCTTCATCGGCCAACGACCTGTTCTCCAGAACCTTCCTTGCGCTGAATCCCATAATAATATCGATTAACGAATGATACTAAATGGATTTTTTATGTCGATGATTGTGATTAGAAAAGATTATATTTTGGAATACCATAACGATGATTCAAGGGAAACCCAAGTTAGAAGACATGCAAAGAACACATTGGCAAGAAACGTTTAAAGCGACAAATAACTTGAAGGCTGTGGAAAAATACGATTAAAATGAAGAACCAGCATTTTTAAACGTGGACATCAGACGCAGTTAAAAAAGTAAACAAACATATTTAATATAACTTCAAAAATGCTGTTTCTTATACAAATATATTAAACTTAAACTAAACACTCATGAAGAATTCTCAGAAATATCTTTATAAAAATTTTATTTCATTTGAAATCGGAAACAAGTTTCCAAAGAATATTCTTGTTCCAATGATGGTGATAAACAGTTTCTGATTTCAAATTTCAGTTTAATGTGTTGCCATACGTTAAGAAACGTGTTTTATCTCTGGTGCGATTTGCAATATTTTTTGCTATCGTTTTGAATAAATGAATTGATGATAGCATGAATCGCAGCGCGGATAGCCACATGTATGGAATTAATTAGGGTTGCTAACCTTTGGATATATGATACAACCGAAAGTACCGTTAATGTGATAAAATAGTAAGTAGGTGAAAAAGTACATACGTTTATTAATTACGTATTCTTTCAAAAACATGTAAAAGTACTTATTTTTGGGTATATTTTTAAGTAAAAATTATGTAATGCAGTATTTATGAGTACTGTTAAGTAAACAACAAACTCGCATATACAACAGTTAATTTAGCAACCCTAAAGCCTTTCCACACTATGGACCTCTCTTTGCTTAACCTATGGCAATTTTCATTAATCACCTCCTCATATTTCTTGTCGGACTCCTCAGCGATGAGTTTAGCTTGAGCGAGCTGCGCCTCCAGTATCGCGACGCGGTCGTCCTCCATGTTGGTTCGGTTCTCCAACGCCTTGCGTATTCTGGTTAGTGCGGGGCCAAACACATGCATGTTATCGATACACTATTTGCTGGTTTATGATTGTTTTTATTTTTAGTTTCGTGGAAATTTATCGAGTTTATTTTCAGTTTTTTATTATAATCATTTTAAAGTATAAATTATATTTTAGGTTATTTCAACGAAACCAAAAAACAATAAATATCAGATTTTTTTTTAATAAAACTCAAAGAAAATGAAATTTAAAACAACAATAAGGAGTATGACGAACAAAATAGAATGAATATACAGCTAGAAAACACACGAGGTTATAAATATACTAGATAGGAACACTCATGCATGAAATTTTACAAATTAATGGAAATGAAATTATAAAAAAAATAACTAAACAACTAAATCAGTTTATGAAATGTTATATTTAAACAAATAAAAAATATATATATAAAGACTCAAGTTAAAATTATTATAAATTAAAATTATTCTTTTAACTAGGAAGTTAATTCTAATAATGAGAATTATATAAGAAACTATACATAGACTGAACATAATATGCATAAATGTACATATATCAAATCACAGGTTTATATTTCAATGTCAATAGACTTATATCGCAAGGGTCACGTAACGAACATAAAGACTAGGCTGGCCACTCACATAAATTAATTATGAAAATTTTACGATTGTTAAATTCAAAAGATTCATGAAAGACTAAGTAAAAGTAACTTTACTTTTATTAACATATTAACTGTTTCGAGTTAGTATAACGACTCACCGTTCCGATTCATCGGCAGCTTGGCTAGCCTCGGACAGTTTAGCGGTGGCGGTGGCGAGACGCTCCTCAGACCTTTCCAAGTCTTCTTCGAGGAGCTGGATGCGTCGGTTGAGCGCAGCAACTTCGGATTCAGCCTGAAATGATGGATTTCATTAAAAAAATCCATAAAAACACAGAAACAATCTTTAAGGGACTAGTAAATAAAATTACCATGTCATAATTAATTCCTCAAACAAAACTATAAATAATATAGAATTGTACACATTCCTTAAAAGTATTATGTATACATTCCTTAAAAGATTTCCTAACAAATGTCTACTTATACCGAATATGACGATGACAAACAATGACAGACACCACATTACCAAATAAGCGTCTATAAATGAACCGATTTGCATTTACTGCGAATCCAATGTAAATGGAACATTAGTAACAGCACCAATTAATTAGCAATTATTAAATAAATGTAGAGAGATCATTATATTCCAAGTAACGACAATTCCAACTAAATCAATAATAGCAATATATTCCACAATCTATAGCCATACTGAAAAATCAAAACTAAATATGGAATAATGACGTGACCACTGAACATTAGTGATGTGCCAAACACGTGATTTACCGTTGCTCTACCGATTTTTACCGTATTGTCCTAAAATTTGAAGAGATGCTACACTCGGTACTAACATTGTTCCATGTCTTACGCATGTGTAACGCATCAGTGCCGCATTGTAAAACGTCGACACATTATACGTGTTAGGAATTAACCACTATTTGGAATATTTCGCTAGGAATCCAATTTATATTCAACGGCTACGCGAACGACTCTGACATCACTTTCGTCCTTGTTGCGAGGAAGCTCTAATGACGAGTCCCAGTTTCTCATCTATCCTGTGTTGTTATAAATGCGCAGCCTAATATATAATATTATCGACGAGAAAACAATATCGATATTGCTTGAGATTTTCACACGTTCAATTCCTCGATTGAAGATAATTACATTAGCGACTATGAACTTGGTATTTAGTGAAATTAAATCCACATAATATAGGTAATGTATAGCTCATTTGATATTGCGTCTAGCAATATATCTTGAACTGTGAAGTGGTAATCAAATAATACTATTCGTAGCTGCCAAACTAGTCACCTTGAACCTCACAGAACGTATTCAACTTGGCGTCTAAGGTTATTCTGTATTGACTAATGACAACTAAGCCATTTATAAAATTCTATGGGTCAATAACCCCGTCAGTTTTAATGGAAATTTCGAACATAGGGAAAGATGTCACTAATTTTCCTTACAGTAACTGATCCGCTTTGCGTTGTAAGGCTTCTCCATAAGTTACACTTCAGTTGACAAGGTAATGGATTAGTATTATAAGAGGGTATTGTACCTATAGTGTTCATTATTTTTTTTATATCGTATAGCACAATTGATTGATCGAACAATGGTCACGCCATCAAATACCAGTTCTTTGTACAATATACAAAATTTAATTACTTTTTTATTATTTTAAGGGCAACTTATTATACAACAGTAAAGCTATGGTTATTTTTAAACTATTTGGGATGTTTTCAAAAGCATCTATCGATACTTTGCATAATTTGTCACATCCGGTAACTAATATTCGTCCTCATTATATACTCATTTACAGAAATCGTTTATGATCAACTATTCTTTATCGTATAGTTACTAAGCTTTCTTTCTAGGAATATTAGAAATATTTAAATGAGACTTGACATTTTTTTCGTTACATTACTAGCTATTGTGCGTGACTTTGAATAATTACATTAAAATGTACTCCTGTGGCCTCTATAGCAATGCTGTACTCCAATGTTAGTGCACGCCTACGAAATGATATAAGTGTCTTCTTAGTTTAAACGCGTTTGTTGTAAATTAAAATAATATATCACAGAAAGAAGCATTAATTTTAATGCATATCAAAATATAAGACGAGGATTAATAGGGGTAACGTTACGTTGCTTAGATTTATATCCAAAACAGTCTTTGAGTGAACATTTCTCTTATCGCGAACACCAAAGCTGATAACGTACAGGTATTATGATGTAAAAAGGAACATGATTTAAAATTAGAATCCTTTTAGAGGTTAGAAAATTTAAACATTTTTCCCCTAAGGTATTCCATATAAAAAGATACGACAAGTACAGTTTAAATAATTTTGTCAAAATACGTTTATGCATTGTAGCCTTATAAATTACGTCATATGACGATAACGACAAGAAATCGGACACGCCTTTCTGGCGCCGGCGCGAACCTTCGGGGACGTCCGTACTGCCCCGAATCAGAGGAATGCATTGAAGGGTGCACGGTCCACATCATGTGGCACAAGCCTGGCTGGTACGCGACCTCCAACGCACCAAACCTGTTACGTATAACTGAAATTGACACGCCGTGTACCGCTACCGATAAACTATGTTAAGAACAAGCCAACGACTCCTTCATCCCGATATTCGATTTGCAATTCACGTTTTTTTTTCTCAATAACTACTATTTCTTGGTGAAAAGACCACGGTAGCAGTATTAAAAAAATGTATTTGCTCTCTCATTCCAACGAATCCCGCAAAGAAGAATTAAAAAGAGAGGCGAATATGCGTACGTCGCCGGCACACCTAGCTATGGCCGGACATTACTCACTATAGGTAGATAGTAATGTTACTGCTATAGGGCTACTGATAACTTTTAGGGTAGGACAATGATATTTCTAACACAAAAGACCCGACACAAATTAAAATTTCACAGAAACACTACACAAATATATAGCACATATCTTACTTCTTCTCTCCGCATTATTTCAACTTGTAATCGTTTATGATACTCCTCACATTCGTCCTTATATTTCTCCATTTCCTCTTTCGTTTGACGCATTTTCTTCTTTAGTACATCCAAAATGGTTCCTTGCTGCATGTTAGTCGTCATGTTGATCACTTTTCTTTAATTAAATATGTGTAAAAGCTAAAAACTAGAGACACCTTCGCCCTACTCGCGAAAATGCCAACTGAGTGCCCCGTTCGTTACTGCTCCGTATCGCGGAGATACCACGGCCCGAATGAACACTGCCGGCGAATAAAATGGCCGCCGCTAACTTAGACGCTGCAACTTTATCGTCACCACACTAATGACGTTCCTTTTAATGCAATGATTTTAACAGATAACGATTAAAAATAGCAACAAAGATTATTGAAATTTTATAAAAATTAAATTGCCACAAAATCGGACATAATTCAACGAACGATTACTTTGACAGCAAACTTAATCAGAATGGTAAACGTCACAGAAATCCGACCGTGCGGCACACACTAGCACCACCTGTCAAATGATCGTAGAAGTAACTTCCTGTAGGGTCAAAACAACCTTTCAAAAGAAAATTAAAAATTTGGGATAGGTGAAACGCTTCAAAGGGTACGCACAAAGCCGCGGAAGTTGCGATAGTTTGATCGTTTAAAAATTGAATAACAATTGTGAGAACTATTTTGTAATTTTACTTCATCAATATGTGCTATATTGATCGTCAATGGGTTCTATTTACGTTTAATGCTTTCTAATAATAACACTTTATAGTACAAAGAGGATAAATTGAAAAATGTATATATTTTAATAAAGATTATATATAAAAAAATATAAAATTTGTTTTGACAACAGTTTAAAACGATCAGCGCCATCTAGTGAAAAATCGACAAACTAAGTAGGCGACATGTTTAAGGCTGGTAACAACTAACAAGTTAAATAATGTCCAACAAGTTTTGAACAGTGGAAAAATGTTGAACGTGTACCTACCACGAATAAGTGACCAAAATTCATGGATGACGTAATTTAGAAAGTATGCGTCTGCTTTAGACTGTCTATGCTTTTAATGTATTTATTGAGCAACTTTAGTCTTATTGTTTTATGAATTGCATACTATTGTAATTAACTATTAATAATATTTAATATCTACATATATTTGGTGCATGTTGAAAAATTATAAAAGAGAAATGTTACATAAATCATTCTCTACATATTCCGCTTATTTATTAATATTGCGTGTTGCTGTTTGGTGAAAACCAAAGCCACTCGTTTTGTCAAATCGATACTTATTATTATTGTAAATGAAAATGTACTATTCAGCAAGGTTTAAAACTGAAATCATCACGTTTAGTCGAACAAGGGACGTGTCAATTACGCCACTATTACCTAATTTACGTAGCAACAGATGTAAAAATACATATTATTTTAAGTTGTAATATTTAAAATAATTTGTACTTTTCTACTATGTATACGGTATTCTTTATTCTTTACTATGTATACAGTATTTGAACCAAAAGGAAAATTCTTATTTCAAATAAAAAAATATTTTAATAATGAATACTTATCTATTTACTTATTTAATTTTTCTTATTTTTTACTTAAATTTGTAATTAATTTACATTTTAAAAAAAAAACTTATTTTTATAATGTCAGGCACATCTCTTAGACGTCTTTCTCTAACACTTATTTTCAACCGCGATACATCTTAATATCTGTAAGTGATCTCATTTTATATGACCCGGTTAATTCAACGTCGTGTTACATACAGGGGAAACATCAATTAACCTTGGCTGCATTTCAGCTGAGTACTGACTATTAAAAAACTATTGGTGAATAAGATAATAGAAATAATAATTTGAATAAAATATTTATTGGTAAGGTCAACGACAGAATAGGTGTCGTCGGATTTGAAGATATTTTATGTAAAGTTAAGCGTATGTGAAAGTTAAAATTTCACGTGGGTACTTAAATAAAATTACGTTAGTAATATTTTAATCGAGCTGCTTATAACAAATTAAAATATTGTTTTTAATTTTAGTACATGAAAATATTGTTTTTAATTTTACATAAAAGTTTATCTGTATGTAAAATGCTGATATTATAAAATATCGGTTTTGGAACTTATGATTGAGTAATTTGTGTTCACTAGACAAACAAGTAGTTAAAATGCAGAAACATAAGGTTAATTGATTTTTCTTGCAGCAACAAAAATAACTCAAAACTAATTAGTTTCAATCATATAAAGATAAGAAGAGTAATTTTACGTTAACAGAAGTCATAGTAATTTATGGTAAATATTACTTTTTTTGTTAAATAATATAATATTTTTTAACTACATTGGTTACTTGTAGTATATTAGTACACAAACTATGTCAGTCATAGCTTGTTATAAAGTTGTTCGTTATTATTCTGTTTAACATTTATAACAATAATTATTTTTAACAATTTAGAAGATGTAACAGATTATAGTTGGCACTGTGATATTTACAGTAAAATAGCAAGCAATTTCTAACTCAACTCAAGATGAGATCTTATCAGTAAACTAGTTTTTATACATTTAAAGTACTTGAATGATAACGAAAAAGTAGGTGTATCGTCATGATCAACATCTCTGAACTCTACTGTATTATTGTATCTTTAGCTAACATTATTATATACTTAATATATTTTGCATCTTGGAAATATCAAAATAAAAGCGGAGGACTAAGGATAAAAGTTGATCTGTTACGACATCTAGCGGTGGCGAATGTAATCGCCAGCGTAAACAAGACAAACGAAATGTCAATGGCTCAGCTGATCGCCACGCGCGGATTTAGACTCGCTTCGTAGAACAGCTTCAAGACTTTTCCGACGGAACGCGATTAAAAATAGTTCTGTGCGCATTTGGCCCACGCTTGCCACACTCACACACCCAACCAGAACTCTAATAAATGTAGGACGTTACCCTTTTTAATGCAGTATTCTTTATGTTCTGCAGCTCGTTTTTAATGATGGAAAATTTCATCATGGTGTCGGAGGAGAAGATAGAACTGCCGAACGCTAGGCCCGGATAGTCCGCACATCTTCGTCGCCTCCTGTTCTCCCGCGCGGCCAGCACCTCGGTGCACTCGCTGGTGCAGCGGAGCTTGGCGAGCTCGGCCGTCTCGGGATCGTCGTCAGATATGTCAGAGACGAGCGCGGGCACCTCGGCGCCGTCACCCGCGGACCTCTCCTCTCGAAAGGAGAAGTCGTCGTCCGAGCTGCCATTGGAGTCCGGACCCAATATATCGAAATCGTCATCAATATTCGGTTCTGTTTTTGTATTCGAAAGTGCATCGTCACTATTTGTCCTTGTCAGTTGAGATTCACTAGCACTGTTGACGCCGGGCGAGGGCGCGGCGGGGACGGGGGTGGGGGCGGGCAGGCGCTCTCCGCGGAGGCGCGGGTGGTGCTGATGCCCCCTGCGCCGCACGGGGGTGCGCCCGTGGGCGTGGGGCGCGGGCGCGGACATCACTGCAGGCCGTGCGCGGCCGCGACCGGCCGATCGGTACCCGCCGCCATGTTGACTGACTGTGGTTTTCAATAACAAACGTGGCGCTGTCGTCGCACAGCGAACGCCATCTTTTATTTGATGTGAAACTGTACTGCTTTACCGACACGACGCATTTTTTATTTAATCTATTACTCGCGGCAAAATTTAAAATAATAGTTAATATTATGATATTATTTAAATTATTTTAATAAGTTGAAATTTATTCTTCAGTCACATTTATTGTTCATTTTACATTTAATCATTCTATACATTTTTTACTATTATTTGAAATTAAATAAATATGACACATTTTAATTAAATAAAAACCTATCTAAGAGTTCAACGATATAAGTAGTAGTAATAGTAGTCACCTAGTGTATTTGCAAAATATTAAAGTGAATATAAACGTAAATAATGTAAATCAAACTTGCTACACAACGCCCGTTAGTCTAATTTTACTCAAACACCAGGCAACGAGCCCATATTAGGTGTCAGGTTAAAAATACCCCGCTGACGGTACGCGCAAGCTGAAATCTGAGTAAGACTTGCGCGCGTATGTAGCTACAACAAAAATATAAACAATCACTAAACAATACTTACTAATAATTAAATTTAAATACACTATAGAAATTAAAGTGTAAAGTAATATATAAGCCTATTTCAGAGTAAAAAAACTCATTTATCACAATGTGCTTATTCATTATTCTTTTTAAATACATAATGGATATATCCAATTATGAAAATACTCTTTAAATTCACACTTTTTGTTATTATTTTATTGATAAAAAATTCTAACAATCGTATTACGTAGTTGAGTAAAGCAGCCAAATATTAGCAACTATTTATCCGACAATATTACTCAATTTATTCTTATAATAGTTTCATAATATATATTATTTTTCTAGAGTTTTCTTTGTATTTCATTATCTAAATATGTGTAAAATCGTTTACGTTGTGTATAAGTCGATATATGTCTATATTTGTGATACAGATACAACCCTATGTTTAACTTTACGTATATTTGCTAGAAATAACGTTTTTTTATAGCGGAACCCAATGCGATATGTTTTTCATAATAATATGTATATATATAAATATTATCTTGATGGCTATGTACGGTGTACAATTAGACTCTGGCTACTACAGCGTAAACTTTTAATATATAATTAAATAATATTTCCTGTTATTTTCTTGAAGGTCATTCATAACTAAACAAAGTAACAGACTAACAATTAAACTAGAACGAACAAACCGTATAATTGATTTGATTATTTAAGCGAGAAGAGATAAATATAATGTCATTTAAGTATACTTTCAGCGGTTTAGATTTTGTTGAATTTTATTTTTCATAATTAACTTTTTCATGTTTTAAACTTTATGGAAAAAATAATGACGCAATTACTTGCACGAACTGGCACGGTATTTAATGAACCGAAATCTGCTAATCATTGGCAATTAAGAGGCCGTCGTGGCGCAGAAGCACCAAGGTATGTAATGCAACGGTCGTAGGTTCGATCCCCAATCGAAGGAATAAATTATAATAATTTTTATAAGCGTGCGTTGAGTTCCACCACTCGCCTCCAAAAATTTGGCGGAAAGTAGGGTACAGGGTGTAGGAACACTAGGTTCCCTCTGCCCACCCTTCTGTGTGGAGATGATATAGTTTTTTTATTTTAATTCTCAACTACAGGGCTAATAAATATCCTTTAAAAACATTATCCAAATTTAACTAATGAACAGAATATTTTTATCTTTTCGTTTCTCGTACAAACATATGAAATAGGCAAAGAAAGCCGAGATGCTTATTTGAGGGAATCATCGCGTTTATTTCAACACAACAAAAACACGATGCTTTACCAAACGAAGATATTTAAAGTTTGAAAAAAATCTGGACGGAGTTGTTTGAATCTTGCTATGATTAAAAAAATATATGATATATGCGGGTATATATTTTACCTTTTATATTCTTTACTTTAGTCCACGATCTCAGGTTAAAATTATTTTACATAAAATCTGAAAAATCTCGAAAACTAAAGCTCTATTAACGGATCTGATTGCTAGTGTGAAAGTCAGACATTCTATTTCCATTAGAATTCTATATTTTCCACTTTAGACACTTGTGTGGTAAACACAGTTTTGTACTTGTTTATTTATATTTACCTAATAATGAATTTATTTATACGAGTCGTATTTAAGAAAGCTCATCATCAAAAGCTATGCGGACCATCCGCATGGTTTGTGATTTTTCCATAAGCCATTTTCTTGCATAAAAAGTTTACTTGCATTATACAAAATTCAATGAACACTTTATTAACTAATTACTATTTTTTATTTACTATGAGTAAAAATTTCAAATATCGCGTTTTTATCTTTTTACGATAATTTATACATCCCATAGATAGGAATGTGTAGGTAAATTTAGGATAATTAACACATTTTTTTTTATGGAAAAGACACGGCAAACGAGCGAAACACATCCCTATTTATTGAGGGTAAATTTTACAAAAATACTTTTTTGACCAACTACAAGCAACAAAAGGGTAAATTTTACAAAAGAACTTTTTGGTTCAGCGGCTTGGGCTATATGCTCATCTTTGTATAATATACATAGGTTATTAAAAACGGAGATCGGGGACGTACGGTGAACGTTTTGAACAAGACTGTCCCGTGTTTCGCTTGTGTGTCCTGGTGTCCCGGACATGCCACCGGGACGTACCGTTTCTTCAGAATGGCATGTAAACTTAGTCAGTCGAAACATGTTTCCCTGGTAATTGAATGGAATAGCTCACAAAAGTAGTATGTAAGTATTAAATTATTTATTTAAAGTAATAATTATATCTAAAGAAAGAGCTATCAAAAGTTTAGAAAAATGCTATCCACTCGACGATATCCCCTTTTATACCGAACGAAAAATGGTCACGTTATATATGACGCCAATATAAAAATAATTAGCTTATTTAGAAACACGTTCAGCTTAAAAATGCAAAATTATTTTATTAGGTACTCACGTTCTGTAGAGCTTTCTCCTTCTCTTCCAGCTTGGCGTTGACTTGCATAAGGCCCTCTTGTGTCTGGTCGAGATCGTTTTCAATGGTCTGGATCTTCTTCTGGAGCTGTCTGGCTTCTTCTTCAGCCTAATGATTGAAAGTATTTTGTTAAATAATTCCTTTGATTGATTGAGCGATTATGACATAATCTTACATGCTTAGACAAGAACATAACATAAATAATTCCGTAGTCGTGTTTATAAAACATATATTTTATTCAGCTTCACGCTGTATCCCGCATATAGAAGGGTAGACAAAGGGACCTAGTGTTAAGATACATCTTTCTGCTGAATATAATATACATAAAAGGATTTTTTCATTTTCTCGCTTAGTAGTAATAAATTTGTAGATACTATTTTTTTATTTCATTTCATTTATACAATATTTTATTTTTATTAATGTATTATTAATAATTATTTAGTCGTGATACATGTAATAAGTAAAAAAAGTTTTGTATAGACTTCGATTCCGTGTTCTGTAATACTCTTAATTTTTCAAGCTTTCACTATGTTGTTAATTGTTGTTATGTAAATTACATTTGCTGTAACTTCTTACTACAGTGATTATAGTCTATCACTATAATTTTTAGGTATTTTTATCCACCAAATTTTATCGAGGCTGGTCTTGGCGCAGTGGTGGGCCACTGCAATCAAAGCGTGTTACTGTAAACGCGACAGGTTGTGTGTTTGATTCTCACTACGATGAAAAATTATTAAATTAAATTAGAAAAAAAATAAAATGTTATATCCTCTGGTCTCGAGACAGAAGCGCGCCATTGAGTTCCGTCACTCAACGTTATGCCGACGTCGGAAAGTAGGGGGCGGAGTGTCTTAACACTAAGCTCCCTCTGCCGACCCTGATACATACGAGATACAGCGTGAACTCAAAAAATATCACGTAATTAATAACAAAAGCCCGGATCATCTTATAAATATAAAAATGACCTTCTCAGCGCGAAGGTTAGCGTCCTTGGCCTGCTGCTCGCACATGGCGGCGCGGTCAAGCGCGTTGTCCTTCTCCAGCTTCATCGCCTGCATCTTCTTCTTGATCGCGTCCATGGTGGCGGTTTTTTTTATTTACTCCCCTTGATGAAAATCTAAGAAAATAGATAAACATTTTTTTAAATCAAATAACCAGTAATCTCTATTAAAGATAACAAATAATAATATTTTATTATTTTATTTTGTCTGGTAAATATTAATTTAATAGTTAACCAAATAAATTTTAGCAAAATCTAATACCATAATAGTAATAGTAATTACAGTCGAATAACAATCTACTACAGGACTATTTATGGCGTCGACGGTACATTGATCTCGGTTCAGGGGTGCTTTGATGTTTTTAATTCAATAATTTAAAATAATTTATATTTCGTTTGCAAGCTATATATATATATAATAATACTTAGAATAAATTTACAAATATCATGGGCATTTTTTGTTATTTTCAAGCCAAAGTTAGTAAAAATTCTCGGATGAGAACAAGATTTTTCTGGGGTGGGCATGACCCACTTTGCCCCTCTATTCCTACACCCATGTACTTTAAAAAATAATTATTATTAAAATATCAGATCATCTCAAGAACTGTGTAACGTAAAGTTCATTCCAAAGGTTAAAAACCTTATAATAAAAGAAAAAAAGCCAGGCCAATGGCGAGAAATAAAATTCATATCGTTAAAAGTACGGTAATCGTTCACGGCAATTTTACGATAAAATTGAACGCTAGATAGACTAGCTCCAGCCATGCGACTAAAGTCAACAATTAGTTATGTTAATATAACTAAAAGGCTAAAAATAACATAGTATCTCGTGAATATTTATTATATACATTATTTAAGTTATTTTCATATAAAAACGAAAGAATATGAATAAAGAAAAAAAATTGAATAAATTAGTAAAGCTTAAAAATCGTATTTCGGTATCTCCAATGTTTATATGACAGAAATTATGAAAAAAAAAATCTAAATAAACTGAAACAAAAGTAGAATCTACCATACGTGCCTTGTTTCATATTTGTATATATTTTTCAAACCTTTCCTTTGCTCAGTGAGAAGACAGTAACTTACGAATTATTAACCTAGTATGTATAGATTATTACCTTTACGCGCGTATCCAGTTTTATATGGGATGAAATAATCGTTTTCTTATACAATTATATTACTCCGTTTATACACCCTCACTGAGACTTTATCGCCTATATTATAGTTTGATTAGCCAGTTAATATTAGATATTGTTATTATTGGAGACCAGACGTAGTACAGGGGTACTAGTTGTGTGTAAACGGGACTGGTTGTGGATTCGATCCCCACTCGAGGAAATAAAATATTTAATAAATTTATAGTTTCATTTCTTCGCTCTAGAGTTGAGGCAAAGTGCAACTAAACATGCAACACCTCTTGAATTCGGCAAACAATGGGGAACGGAGTCTCTTAACATTAGGTTCCCTCTACCTACTCATGCTGTCTGCGGGATACGGCGTAAAGCTGATAAAGAATAATAAATTTAATTCAAACAAATAGATAAAGTCAACTATTTTAGCTTAATTTCACTGGATTGAATGAGTGCTAGCTAGCATTCACTCTTCGCGTTGAGAGTTGCATTCAACAGTTAATCGGTTAGCTGTCAATTTAAATAGGAGAGAAACTTAAACTGAGACTAATTACTGCCTATTTTAGAAAGCTTCGCTTTAAATAAGTACAATACACTATATTTTAGTTGAAAATTAGGTTTAAAAACATAAATAAATTAATTAAATTATTCAAAATTAAAAACAGTTTGTGCACAATTTCGAGTTTTAAGTTGTTTTTTTTTTTAAATCAGAATGTAGATTAAAAAAAATATGTAAGTATCAAATGCTCTAGAAAAGTAGATCTTTTCATCTAAAAGACATCATGAGTGACAAGAATAATAATGTACCTTAAAAATTATTTTAAATCGATCAATGAATTTACGAAATGTGATTCAATGGTAAGACATTCCTTTGTGTGAATCATATCTTGCAAAAATGCAGCGCTGAGTGCTGTCCGTCTGACCGGTCTCAAGATGCTAACATACATACCTGCGGCCCTTAGTTATGCCTACAGTAGATACAAGTAAGCGGGTTTCCCACCTTTTGAGTTGCTATTACGGCTTTATGAAAGTTATTCATAATGTTCATTATAATTTTTTTATAATGTTCATGAATAATTGTAATAATGGCGGAACTTAACACTGCGCTTTGATACCACACCAGAGCCAGAGAACAAACTCATATTTAATATTTAATTTCATTTCCTCGAGTAAAGATCGAACCCACAATCTGTCGTGTTTAAGTACAATCTTCCGCTTGTGCCCCTGCGTTACGACTGACCTCATACGATAAATATAATATCATTTATTATTTTTCTTAATGCACTTTATATCCTTATCCCATATGGACCTTTATCCCAATAGTTCCTAACCTCACTTCGGACAATATGAAAAATTATATTCGGACAATTTATTTTTTACATTTTTATTGGACTTTAAATACACGCGACCTCTCGAGTTATTTTCTATATATTCTAACATGGCTCTGGACTACACGTTTATGTTTCTTTGTAATTTCATTAATTTGATTTGGTCTCGTTAAATTAATTAGGTTAAAAATGTGAATTTTATAGAAACTACACACATTTCATACTAAATAGATATTACAATCTCGCTCCAATAGATTTAAACCGCAAACAAGTATGTCTGGTACAAGTATGATTGGTTAATCAAGATATTTAGTCATATACTTCATCTATATAACTAAGTATCAATCATATTTTTAACTCTATTTTTTAGAATAATACTCGCAAAATCTACAAAATGAACTTTTATTGATTAATATTACATTTTTATTACAAATTTTAATAATTAATGTTAATTTCTTGGCCTAAAATATTACCTCCATTAAGTAAACATGTTGTTTTCTTTAATGAACACATTATTAAGGTCTCAGAAATGTTATATTAATTATGTTGTCAATAAAATATTGCTACACACCTTATGGAGCACGTCCTGCGCACGCGCATATATAACAAACATACAATTTTGATAGTAACAAGAAGATAATGTACGAACAACGGAAAAACGTACATCAATTACGTGAAATAAACAAAAAGAACGATTTCCTTACTGAATAATATATGACTATATCAATTATTTGTTTATTTTATTAAAGTCATGAAAATTAATAATACAATAAAATTCATCAACGTTACTGCTGACTTAATTTTTTTTTGTGCTACAAACCAAAATAACATTAAAAAAAAAGATTTTTTTAACGTATTTCGCAAGAAATTCCAATTTACAAAATGTGTCTAATATGTGATGTGAATAAAGTATGTCTCATTATTATAGTGAGCAGACATTTAATGTAATTTAAAAATTTTGTTGTGTTGATAAATTCTCCGAAAATGTTTATTTTGTTTATCAGTGATGTGTTGGATGTAGAGAAAACTACGTAAATGACAATTAATTCTAAGTAGAATTAAATTAAAATAAACATTCTATGCATTCTTAATGTAGACATTATGTTTCTTGTTTGTACTTCCTGATTACCGAGATTGCATTAAACATAACAATCATCTATAACAGCGTTAATGTAACAAAAAAATATGAAAATTTTCTTTATTTTGCATTACTGATATCATTAAACCAGCCGAAAATTTTGACATTTCTGATTTTAATCCGCATAATATCGATCACAAATCAAATTGAAAATAACCCTTGGGGGTGTAAACACGGTTGTCAAGGGTAAATAACATCTTTGTATTATATATTTATTATTACTAAGCCTCTATATTATATGTGTATTAATTTTAATTTTTTTTTATAGATGAACGTATATTTTTCATTGTGTTACATTAACTATTTTTTATCGTACAACCTCCTTCGAGTATTCACCATAAAATTGACATTGGCGAAATGATAAGCGCCCAACTGGAACATTACGAACGCCATAAGCAAAGAACAGAACAGAACAGAACTAAGGAAACCGTTTTTTTATGTAACCATTTTAAACGATTTGAAAAAATCACGCTTATAATTTTGTAAGCTTTTGATATACTACCTACATACATACTTTATGTTTGTGAATCTGACTTTATGGTTGTGAAATGAACACAAAAATATCATTTTCATTATATAAAATAAATATTTTATAATTAATTACTTTAAATTTTTTCAATCTACAACTAACAACGAAGAAGATAATTAAATATTTTTTCACTTTTTTTTGGGTACCTAATAAATATGCTAATCTTCCAAGGACTTATTACTAAGGTAAATACAGATGCCAACTTGGCACTGTTGTTGATAGATAACCTTAATGTTTAATATTAAAACCTCTATTTACTTGTTGTTGTTAATTTGTTATGCCCGTAAGGGCCTTAACCCATACTCTATAAGTACGTTACGTAAAGTATTTTGGAGGCCATTGTTTTTTTATTTAAAAGAATTTAAATTTAAATCTATAAGTTTTTTTATTACAATCACTATTAATTGATATGTATTTGATATAGCATATATTTTTTTCTCCTAGATGGTTGATACCTACTTTACTATAAAAGCCGTGTCCTAAGTGTATTTTACGTATATTTTATTGCATAGCAGCATTAAATATTTGGCACAGGTCCATCGTTAACATTTTACAACGTAATATGTCGAAAGCTTTATAATTAAACAATGTGGGATACACTTTACTCATTTCTAATATTGGTTCACGTCCCAGATTCCAAAGACAATCCTATAGGAGAGCAACAGCACCACGTAGCGTTCGGAAATTCACGAATTTACTTAAATTTTATATATTTTATTATTATTATTATATGAAGATATTTAACATTTTAATATTATATGAAGATATTTAAGTATTTGCGTTTTTTTATTTCTTTTGACATTATTAGGTCATGACCATGTTTGCATAAACATATTCAAAGTGACGTTAATGTTATAATAGGTAGTTGTTTTTTGTGAGATTAGGGAATTAATAAAAAAATATATTCTTTTATAAACATGACGTACGAATATTGTGATTAATTATAAGAATAAAAAATTATATTACCAACTTATTTAGTAATAATTACAAATTGTATTATTTTTTTCATTCCAATATTTTTAATCGTAGCTTTTAAGCGCATGCGTATTTCAGAGTCCCGCGCTCTCTCGCCATTGGTCACGGTCTGGCATATTGCCAAAAACGCGGGAAAAGTCGACAGGAATCGTTGCTATTGGCTATTACATATGAAACCGAGCACCGCGATAATTTAAAAATAGATACAAGAAAGCAGCTGGATAAACTCTGTTTGAACTTTTCTCATCTAGTTTAACTGATAAATGACGTGCACCTTTACTATCTCATACGCGCAATTCTTTTTTTATAGCTATAATACACATAAAAATATATTAAATTAAATATAAATCGCGATTTTAACAAGGTACTCTACAAAAAAACAATAAAATTTTGAAACTCTCAAAAATACGACATCACCGTTAAATTCCAAAAACTTATTCCATTTAAACATAAAAAAGTGACTTACCAGACAAAACAAAAAGAAGCACCTTAATACAAAATTCCACTTATCACTGTAACACTGTATAGGTAGGCTGGCTAGGGTTGTACTTACATGTCGAGTCGACGCGTGCTGTGGTGCGACTGGCGTGCGGCGCGCCGGCCCGCTCGGTGTCGCCTTACCGCCGCGAAAGGAGATGGAGCCCCGCTCCGAGAATACTCACGTCAGCCTCTTGGTTTTTTTAGATAAAAACTCTCTTTCCTCGGTTTCACGCTGTATCTCGTACACAGCACAGTAGGCAGAGAGAATCTAGTGTTCAGACACTTCGTTTCCTATTTTCAGTCGATTTGTGGAGGCATTATGTGTTGAGTGGCAGTGCTCAACGCCGCGCTTTGCCTCGACACCAGAAAAATAAAATGAAAACATTAAATATTTAATTTCCTCGAGTGGGTGTTGAACCCACAACCAGTCTTGTTTACAGTCACATGCTTGTGACCCTGCGCCACGACTGGCCTCAAGTAATTAATTTATATTTTTTTATTAATTATCTATGTTTTTTTTATTATTGATATTTTCTTACGGAAATTTTATCGTAATAAATCGGTATATAAGCCTATATAGATTTTTTGATATTTTTTTAAATTGAATAACCGAATTACATGGGTTAATAAAAGATATAGCATAAAATGTTCAAAAAAGCTGTAAGTTCAAAAGCCATTTTTTCGCTAGAATTAGATTAGACAGGTATCGCATTCATTTTTCGTTCACAAATAAAGCTACAGTCCCTTGGTACATCATCAAAAATGAAAAATTACAAATTTCTTTTATTGCCTATTTTGAACTATTAATAAGGATAGTTCTCATTAAAAACACATTGAAAACGCATACAGAACATTTTTTTAATATTTTTAAAACACCCTTCTTCTTAGTTAAAAAACGCGAAATAAAAAAAGCGACTTTTCTCTTCCCATGCCTTACCTAGGGACCAGTGAAACGCTCGTAATTTACAAAAGTTATTCGCAGTGACGAGACAGTTATCATACCAGAACAAGCTATGATAATCGCTCCGACATAAGCTACGAGATGCCGTCGTATTTTGCCCTTCTCTTTAACGACCTACTGACCAGAAAATATTTGAAATATGCAAAATACAGCCTAGACTACATTTTTGTTGCACGGTACATATATACTTACTTATACTAAAAGCTCAACATAATAAAATAAAAAAAATTATGGTTTCCTACAGACATTATTTCCTACTACTTTATTACCTTCTTAAAAAATCTTAAAAAATCACAGCTTTCACCCCTAGCTTACAAAAACTTTTTTATTCTCTATTTTATTATTTACATTTATCTATCCCTCTGTCTATTTTATAGTGATCTATATAATAATTGTTTTAAGTAAGACGTTTCAGCTTTACGTTTTAGTCTTCCCTAGCAGGATAGCCAGAGAATAGAGAGCGCTATATGCTCCAGCCTCTTTTATTTCTTCTTTGTAGAAGAATATAAAATTGAAAAAACTCAAATACATAAATAATTTGTTATTTGGCCAGATTAAGGGCCCAAGCCAACAGATATCATGTAATCACCATTATAACTGGCATTCTTAGAGGACGTGGTGGCGCAAGGGCACATACGTGCATCAGTAAACGTGGCGGTTGTGGTTTGGATTACCACTCAAGAGAATGATTTATTTAATATTTTCAATTCCTCACTGCAATGGGGCAAACGCGTTGCTGCATTGAGTTCCGCCACTCAACATGCAATGCCTCAAGAAAAGTGGACTTAATACAAAACGGAATGTCAACATTAGGTTTGCAGGTTCCCTCTGCCCACTCTGCCATATGCGAGTTAAAACGTGAAAAGAAAACAAGCTTAAAAGGCCCTAACTGTAAGGTGTCATTCGTGTCATAGGCAGAAGATAATCCATTGACTTGACATCATTAAATTATATATAAATCATTTATTAATTATTCTGAGAACGAAAAAAAGTTGACGTACATCCATAATACTAATATTCGATGAAATATAATACAAGAATTACCACAAAAATAAATGAGTTTCATTGAATTTCAACGTTACTTGATAAGATGAGTCACCAGACGTACTCGAGTTAAGGTAAATAGCTGACCCAGATGTCACTTATGGCGCCTTACGTGACCTTGCCTGTTACTGTGCATGTCACCACTTGCCATTGCCGTTGTTGTTTCAGATTAGACGATTTATACGTTTAAAGACGACTTCTATCCTTTCATTTTATAGCTTTTGCAGACACATTACACGAAACTAAGATAAATCAGTAGTAATGAGGCCAGTCGCGGCGCAGGGGCATAAAGTGTGACTGTAAAACCGACCGAAAAGTGGGGAACGGAGTGTCTTAACACTAGGTTCCCTCTACCTACCCTGCTGTGAGCGGGATACAGCGTGAAGCTGATTTATTTATTTTAAATTAATTGCAATTTCAATTGGACATTCCGAAATTTCCTATAATGTCAAAAATTGTCAGGTTACTGAGACTAAAAGACATAATTGGAATTAATTCCTAAAGGAGCTAGCAACCTTATATAGTTTATCTACAGCATTTGTTACCGCCGCGGTTAAATTATGTATTTACAATATTATAATGAAGGAATTTGGGTTAATTTCAAATACACAAAATTTCTGTTTCTCAACTAGTCAAGGAAAACTACTAAATAGTGTTGTGTGTGTAATGAAATTAATAATAATATTTATTTTTATATATTTCAAAGTTAATATATAAACAATTTTATTTTAAGTCCAAAGACACAATTCCTATTCATCAAATAAACATATGAAGCAGCGTTTACCTGTAAACGCTTATTCGCTAAGAAATTAGAGAAGTCTCGACAATACGTAGGAAATTTAATTAGAACCCTCCCTCTTAGAACCTACCTTGTTATACCTGAAAGACAGAAAACAAAAACCAATAGTTAAAATGAAAAAAAAAATCAGCTGTATCCCACACACAACAGGGTATTCAGAGGGAACTTAGTGATAAGACACTCCGTTCTCCACTTTCCGCCAATTTTTTCGAGAAATAAAAATATTAAGAAGAAATAATAATTAATTCCCCTGATGGGGATCGAACCCAAAACCGTCGCGTTTCAGTCACATCCTTGTGCCCCTGGGGCACGAAACCTCATTAAAATAGTTAAAAATTCATTTTATAATTTACAAAAATACTTTTCCACGACACACGGCCTGTCACTTAGGTCAGTATTCGCGACCTCAGTATATGGCGTATATGGCGTAACCTGGTTGTGACGTGTTCGCTACACCTATTGGAAACGCTGCTCTCTCTGCATGCTGCCATCGTAAAGATTGCCTGCCCCACAAATAAATTTCACTTTTGTATGATAAGTATTTATCGAGCAATTTAAAATGTTAATTTTATAAGAGGACAACCGAGGCGCCGGGGGGCGAACGTGTGAGTGTAAACGCGGCAGGTTGTGGGTTCGATTACTACTGGAGGAAATATTATATTTAGTATTTTCATTTCTTCGCTATAGTGTCGACGCAAAGCGCGGCTTTGGGTTCTGCCACTCAATAAACAATGTCTCCCTATCTACTAGGTTCCCTCTATCTTCTCTGTTGCGTGGCGGATAGCATGTGAAGCTAAAAGTTGTCAAATTTGTTGGTAGAGGAGTAGTTTTGATTTCGACGCTGAATAAAATATATCAACTCTTAAGTATTAAAATTTAAAGAGCAATGCGACATAAATTTTAATGTAAATTAAGTATAAATTTGAGGCCATTCGCGGCGCAGGGGCACAAATGTGTGACTGTAAAAGCGGTTCGATCCCACTCGAAGAAATAAAATATCTATTTAAGTTTATATTTTTATTTCTTGCTCTGATGTCCGCGATTTCCGCTTCGGTGAAAAATGGGCAACGGAGTGTCTTAACACTAAATTCCCTCTGTCTACTCGGCTGTGTGCGGGGTACAGCTTGAAACTGAATTTTAAGTGACAGTTTATTTCTTAAGTTATGCATAATATGATAGCAGGTATCAATTTCTCCGTGTTAGGTCCGATTTCGTCAAAAACGTTACGATAATTGATTTCCACCAATAAAATAAAGAGATTGCGACATAATTGAACGAAATCACGTATGGAATAAAAATTGCAGTATTACAAAGAAACTAACTGGATTTTTCTTTTAGGAATGTATCTGTGAATGTAACTGTTGTAAATATTCGTTACGGAAACATTCAAATGAATCACGTTTAAGATGAAAGCGTACAATGTGTGACTCATTTGTGCCCATACATTGCCATATAAGGAAAACGACCTTTTAGGAATGTAAACAACTGATCGTGTTCATCAAATTTAAACTGAAGTAAAGTAAATTAATTAAAAAGAAAATATATTAAGTAATAAATGAAGGTAAATATAAAAAAAAACTCTTAACATCAAAATGCATCTTTTAATATTAAACTTACATACCTACTATACATTTTTTCTCTGAAACGGGTAACAAGACGAGTTGATGGATAATATTCCCGTAGGAAGCTTAATAATAAACCATAAAAACAATTAAAATAATTTGAAATAAAATTTTCAATTAAATTTCTATGCAGTTTCATTATCAATATGTATAATTATTACTAATTATTTTTTATTATCAGGCTCAGGTTGAAAATTGTGTCACTTAGATTAATTTTGTAGCTTTTAAATTATCTTTGAATTCCGATTCATTTTCAGGTGTGGCATTATGATTTTCTTTTGTTGACCTGACTGACTGCTCTTGACAGCGTCACCGGGAGGGGAGGGATGAGAGTAGCTCGCCCCTGAAGAAAAAGTACTAGCTTTGATGGACGCTCGTGAAGGGTTGGCGATCGTAGGGGAATGCCCCGCGTACGCTAATTAGATGGGATTTCGACCGTTAGGCCCCGTCGCGCGGACTCCTCTCAGGACTGGCCGGGTCGTGAATCTGGGGAGTATATCCTGCCTATATATTGGGCGTTTGCGACAGTAATTGGATCGTTGGGATCCAGAATCCGCTGCGGACGTCGAAGAAGTGGGTGAGGAGCGTATTTACACTTTCTTAGTTAGACACGCTGTATCGCGCACACAGCAGGGTGGGCAGAGGGAATCTAAAGTTAAGTCACTCTGTTCCCCATTTTCCGCCGAATTCCACAGACATTATTAGTTAGTAACAAGGAATATTATATTTTAATCAGGTATACATACAAATTTATGCAGAAAAGTTGAAATATTCAGAACACAATTCGTCATATACACACACAAGTATGCCTATATTATGTGTGATAAATGATTCATTAATAACTGATGAGTCGTTTAATCCAGAAATGCATTGTAATGTTAAAAAAATAAAATATCCAGTTTAAGCATTTATTTTTGACGATATATACGTTTTATTTCTAAAGATATAAAATAATAAATTTTCATATAACATCTGCAGCACCTATGAAGTAAGAAACGTTTATGTTTTTTAATCTATCAAGAGAGGAAGCAGCGTGAGCATATGGCGGTGCTATTTACAGCGCGGCCGATCGCCTGAAATACCTCGTGTCGTCATAACAAGCCGAATGTGTGCCTCACGTCTGTGTGGTAACACTCGAAATGCATCTAGAATCATATTATAAACATAAAAATTATTTTAATAAAATATTTTAAGCTTCGGCTAACGTCTCGTTTACTTATAATTTTTACAAGGCACCGTTTTCATTTCGTATGATTCTTTTGAATCAAAGCATAGTTGCTATTGTTTAATTAATTTTCTTTGGAGAATCCAAAAATACATTAGGTACAAGTTACAACATTGACGCCAGTCGTGGTGCAGAGGCACAAGAGTGTAAATGTAGGCGCGATGAGTTGTGGGCTCGATCCCTAGTCGAAGAAATTAAATAAAATTTAAAAAAAACCATTTTCTTTGCTTTGTGGCAAAGCGCAGTGTGCGCTGTATGCGGGATATAGCGTAACGCTAAAAAAGTTACAATATCACCAGGTTCTTAAAATGCCACCCATTTAGACATTCTGTGAATTGGGTAACAATATTTTTTCATTATTTATAAAAATATCAATTAATATTAGTAAACTCAAACAATTTAAACAAAAAAGGAATGAGCTTATAAGTAGGCCACAGTCAATAAATCAATTAGATCTTCAAAGCAAAGCAACGATTCGTACTTAAATCTTCTTCTTCGTCATTTTCTTCTTTACTAAATGTCTGGGCCGTTCTGGTGGGTCGTGGCAGAGGCGCTAACGAGATGTTTCAATCCCTTTTCTCGGTTCAAATAAGGCTTGTTTTGTAGTGAAAGGCACAAAGTGTGACTGTTAAACCGATCGGTTGTGGGTTCGATTCCCATTCGAGGAGATGAAATATTTATTTTAATTTATATTGTCATTTCTTCGCTCTGGTGTCGAGCAAAAAAAAGAGCAAGAGAAAAAAGCGGCGTTGACTTCTGCCACTCAACAAAGAAAGTGGGGAACGGAGTGTCTTAACACTAGGTTCCCTCTGCCTACCTTGCTGTGAAGCTGATTCAATTTGATTTAATTTAATTTTGTACTTAAAGCAAAATGATGAATTAAATCTTGCTTATGACTTATTCTCTATCGGTTAGATACCGATACACTAACCTTGTAGCGTTTATAAAAATGCCATGTTTAACTTGACACTAAAGTGACGAGAAAACCTAGTTCTGACTTAGTCAAGAAAAACGTTCTCACACTAAGTTATTATCTCATGTAGTCTGAAATATATGAATAAATAATCTATAAGTTATATAAATTTAAATAGTATTTATGTAAACATAAATTCTATAATGCTCTTTTGTTTGCTTAGAAGGCGGATGTCTAAGGGTTGGCAGTTTATTTATCCCTTTAACAACCCTGCTGTGCACGGGCTACAGAATGAAACTAAAAATAAAGAAAAGCATTTTATCAATATTACCTAGTATTCATTTCAAAATATTAAAATAAAATTGATAATATATAATGAAAAGGTATGTTATGTTTACGCAGCTGTAGCGTTTTTATTTTCCATCCATAAGAGACAATTCTTTTTCGATAGCAGAATCCAATGTATCTAACTTAACTATATTAAAACAAAAAAATACTAGACGAATGGCTACACACGCTAGGCTATGATGATATAGAATTTTTAAATATGAAATATTACTTTAATTTAAGGTAATTTAGGTATAATAGCTATTCCGTATATTATGCTGTAATAATTTATAATCTTTATTTGCTTATGTTCACAGTTGTTTGTACGATGTTTACTTTTATTCCATTTAACTCTACTTTTACTAAAATAATTTAGAGTGTTGAGCTATAAAACGATCCTTACAGCAATCACTGGATCTTCGTACAGCGAATCAACAAGGTTCAAACAAGGTTCAAGACAATCAAGCTATTTACTATGTAACTTCTTTATCCTTTGTAGTTGGTTACTCAAATAAATAAATAAATTCAATTTTAATCTATAAAAACTCTTCACTTGTTTCATTTATTAAATTTTTATAACTTAAAGACCTATATTTTATTTAAAACTTAACCTATATTTTATTTAAAACTTGATATTAATAATATCAGTAGACAAATATCGCATTGTAGTTCAAAATATTCCATTCGTGCAAAACTAGTAATGCACGTAGCTCGTACGTACCTATACCTACACAAAAGTAGGTAGGTATTGAAGGCATTTTAATTAATATCCACTAATAATAACTGATCGTAAATATGGCGTGTGCGATCAAAGTTATCGCTGTCAATAATATATATTTTCTATGATTCTCAAACTTACTCTGTCTGTTTGGTTGATTTAAAAATCAGCTTTACGCCCACTTTTTGCCAAACTCTGGAGGCATAGCGAATAAATGGAAGTATAAATTTAAGTAAATATTTCATCTCCTCGAGTGGGGTTCGAATCCACAACCAGTCGGTTTTACAATCCACTTCGTGACGCTGTACCACGATTTATAAATTGCGTTTTTCCTTTTTTTATTTCTTTTCCTTGTAGCGTATAGTACCGAAATAGTAATACAAAATTATTTGGATGTTAGATTTATATAGATCTATCAAATACAAATAGATAGTAAAATATTACTCAGTTGATTGACTGAATGGTTAAATCTTTTATTGAAGATGGGTTGTTTCATGTTTGTATGATGTTAATTCTGGTTAATACTGAATATTTTTAAAAAACAAAAAACATATCAGAGTTCTAAAATAAATTTAAATTATATGGATAAAAATTTACGAAATTGAATTCGACGCATTCTGTAGAATACATTTATCCATATATTTCTTTATATTATTTACCTTACCGTACAAATTAACGTAAAAATTTGGATCGAAACTTTTAAAATTTCAGTAAAATAATCATTTAATAAGTAATTTTAGGAGACAGTTAGCCAAGTTAGTAGGCCATTCGTGGAGAAGTTCCACAAGCGTTTGACTCTAAACACGATTGGTTGTGGGTTCGATTCCCACTCAAGAAAATTAAATATTTAATATTTTCATTTTTTCGTGTCAATTCAGAAACGCGCCGTTGAGTTCCGCCACTCAGCACGCAATATATCCAAAATTCAGTAGAAAATGGAGAATGGAGTGTCCTAAAACGATGAACTCCCTCTTCCTCCCTCGGCCTACCCTGCTACAGCGTGAAGCTAAAAACAATTGTATACTTTTTTTTTAATGTGAACAGCACTAACAATAACACATACGCACATAGTACGTACACATAACAGTTTGACATTAAGTGGCTCACGATTCCAGATGTTCGTAGGCCATAAGCGGCAATGTCGTAATAACGTCGGGCGCCGGCCCGCGGTCCGCAGCCCCCGCGGCCCGCAGCCTCGCGGATATCTGCCTTTAAAGGTAAACTCCGATAACAAAAGCACCAAAGCTGTACACTACATCACTGAAACTTAATTAAATTTACTTGTTGCTGTTTACGCAAGCCAAATAACCCACATTCGTGGAATATCATTAAATTTTTGTGAAGAGAAACAGAAAATTAAACACTGTTAGCTATATGTATATACATTGTTTATTTTTTTACTACTATTTAAAGGAGTTGATTTTACTATTGACTTAAGCTTAGATACCGTATAACCGTTAATACATGCGAACGGAAACAATAAAAAAATAGTTTTAAAACTAAGTATACGCTTAAGGATCAACCTTTCGGTAGGAAGAGGAAACCTGAGAATCTAGTGCCATACAAACATTCCTTGTTACCGAGGAAATTAAGGTATTAAATATTTCATTTCCTCGAGTGGAAATCAAACCTGCAACCTGTCGCGTATACTTGTGCCACGACTGGTCTCAAATTCACATAAAAGTGTTATTAAAAAAAATACTTTGTATTCCTTTTTTTTCATTATCCATATCAAATGACATGAAGTACCTAAAATGGTATTACTAAAGTACTAATAGCGTAACAAAGCTCAATCTATTTACTATTATAGTAGCGGCTAATATGTCCATATAAGGCAACGATTATATTTAATTGACGACAAGTCTATCCTGTTAGTATCTAAATTGATATCTTAATTATTCCGTTCTCTTTTTTTTTTCTAATCTTTTAGAGTTATTGTGTGTTAAAAATGACAATTGTGAAATAGAATGCAGCCAGTTTACAAATGTAATAGTTTTAGGAATATTTTTATCAAAAAAATTACCAACTAACATCGATCCGCGCTAAAAACATTGAATTTTTATACGATCTTAATTATTTAACTTTCTTAGGTGTGTCAGTAGGTATCACTGTATTTTTTCAAATAGAAATTGAACCCACAACCACAACCATCGTGTGATAAGAACAAAATGAAAAAAAAAATAATTAAATCAGTTTCACGCTGTATCCAGCACACAGCAGGGTAGGCAGAGGGAACCTAGTTTGCCTCGACACCAGAGCGAAGAAATGAAAATATAAATGTAAATAAATATTTCATTACCTCGAGTGGAGTTCGAACCCACAACCAGTCGATTTTACAGTCACACTTTTGCCCCTGCGCCACGACTGGCCTCAAAAACATAATCTTATTGCGTAAGAATATTTTTAAATTAATATTATATGGTGTTTTTACTATAATAATTGCTGTTTACTCAACGCCGTATGATAAATGGTAACAGGCCACAAGTATGGAGTGGTATGGTAATGTCAGGTTAGTGGTGCCACTCCGGCGCGGCCTTGCGGATGTAGATATCTACCTTTAAAGGTACGACCTGGTGACAATTGCCTCAGACGAATGCTTTATTCTTATGTTAACTATACTGAGTACAGTTAACATAAGAATGGGAGTTGTAAAATATTAAATTTATCGTTTTCTCGAGTGGAGACCGAACTCACAACCTGTCACATTTTTAGGCTTGTGCCCCTGGGCCATAATGGCCTTATATGGTATTCTTAGTAAATTACAACTATTTAGTCAATTTTGTAGTTTTCATGTGAACAATTATAAAAGACAATGATTTAACCTACGTAAGGCTTATAATAACTGTAACATATGAGGTCACGTGACAAAATTGAAATAAAAAAGATCATTTTCGTTTAAATATTACACACACTGAAACAATTTTTCGATTATTAGGTTTACATAAGTAATATACCGATAGTTTCTTTGTATCTTCACGCTTTTGGTGCGTTTTGTCGAAGGTAGCTGGCAACATATTAATATTATTCGAAGAATTAAAAATTGATTTAACAAAACTGCTTTTAATACAAAATTTTCCTTTAAATCACAAAATACTCACCCAGATCGTACAATTGAATACTATACGTTTCAAGACCTAAATCTTCTCTTATTGTGTACCTTAACTATAAATTGAGTACATATTTAGCACGAGATAAATCAGCCATATGGCTAGCGGCCTTGCTTCACTAAATAAGCGGTGGACCGAGCTAGGTCACACTGTATGAGTGAAAACCTTAAACGATAATTTAGATGTTTATTATGAAAATTTGTCATATATTGAAGATTTGTTACAAACTCATTTAGATGTTTAATTAATTACATTTAATAATTTTATTTGATTTCTTTTAACATATTTTTTTTTTATATTTATTTAATTTTGTTTTCTCTTAATACGCTACGATATCCGCGTTATGCTTAATAAGAAACTTATTTTTATATTCTTTCCGATATTCTTATTTTTTAACTTCACACTTCATCGCAAACAGCAGAGTAGGCAGAGGGAACCTAGTGTTAAGACACTCCGTTCCTTAGATGCCACCAAATTCTAGAGGGATTGCGTGTTAATTGATGGAACTCAACGTTGCGCTTTGTCCGTCACGCCAGGGCGAAGAAATGAAATATTAAATATCCATTTCCTCGAGTGGGAATCGAATCTACAACCTATCACGTTCACAGTCACATACTTGTGCCCCTGCGCCACGACTGGCTTCGGATTAATAGATGATCGTAGTTACATGCTGTTTGTAACATCGTATACCATTTTGAGGTTACGTATCTATGAATTATTAATTATTAAATCTCAACTTGTCACTATATTCTCATGTCAATCGCATATAATTATTTTTCTAAATAAAAGAATGCGACGTCCGTCCGTCTTTAGTGGCCGTCCCGGCACACCGTCTGAGTGTAGTCACGGTAATGCGTTCAATTCCCAATCGTGGGCAAAAAACGTGGAGTGTTTTATTTCGTCACTCTGGTAACAAGACAAAACGTGTAACAGTATATGCCCGCTGTATGCGGGATACGACGTGAAAAAACTATATGAACGAGACATGAACAAAAACCTTTTAAGTATTCCTTTAAACTAAGACGTTTTCCAATACACTTGTGCAGCGATGGACATAATCTAGTTATCTTAAAGGGCTTCTGAACATCGGAGACAATTAAGAAATGAAAATTTCTACTTATTGTCATTTTTTTTACATAAGAAGTTCAAATAATAATATTTTAAAATATTTTTTTGCTGAATTAATATATTTAACGACAGATATATCGAGACGTAACTTATATAAAAGTATTTTAATATATTTTTTTCATAAATTCTAATTTTACTATCTTATCGTTAAAGTAAAATACCTGATCTAAATTTTCATCTTAATTTACAATCACAAATAAAGAATTTCCAAAAATAAATAAATATACTTCATTGTAAGCAAAAATATCGTAATAAATTTAGGCATTAATAACTAATCCTAATTGAGCTTCACGCTGTATCCCGCATATAGTAGGGTAGGCAGAGGGAACCTGCAACCAAGTATAACTATGATACTCCACTCCCCCCTTTTCCGCCGAATTTTTCAATGCATTGCGATTGAGATTGAACTCACAACCGTCGCGTTAGGGTCAGTCCTTTGAGCCCCTGCGCCCTCATGACGGCCTAACTAATCCTATATACTGTATAACATAAAACTCCAAAATTATTAAAACTATATGAACACGTAACGCCATCTACAACTCTGAACAAGAAACTTCCATTAAATATTTACGAAAAAGATTAGCATCAGAAAGTAAAAATATCTTGTAACCTGAACTTTCGCGTGAACAGGTCATATACGACGTATAGACGAGGTCCCGTGACGTCACCGGACGAGCGACCGTGCCAAGAGGAATGCGGGCGTCACCATTAAAAGTGGTTAGAGAATGCCAGATGGAAGGAAACTGAGGTTATTTGCAGGTTTTTAATATTTATGTTTTTAATATTTCCTAATTAAGAATTTCTTATTATTTAAGTTTCTAGAGAACAATAGAGACGCAGAGGCACAAGGGTGTGATTGTAAGCGCAACTGGTTGCGGTATGGTTCGATCACCACTTTAGGAAATGAATTATTATTTAATATTTTCATTTCTTCTTTCTTGCACTAAGGCAAAAGCCCGGTGGAATTGCACCACTCAACACTATCAACTATCTTATTACAAACTAGGTTCCCTCTGCCTTACCCTACTGTGTGCGGGATACATTCTTTGTTTGTCTTTGTTTCACGCATCTCTATAAAACAGGGGAGGTAAAAGGAGCCTAGTTGAAGGTCTGATGTCGAGACAAACCGCGAAGCTGAGCTCCACTACTCAATACGCAATGCCTCCTGAATTGGGCAAAAAATGGTGACAAAAGTATCTTAACAAATGAACTAGGCGCACACTGCCTCCTGTGCTCTATGCGGGATACAGCGTGAAGCTAAAAAAAAAGAAACACATTACTATTAAGCCAGATGTTAAAATAAAAGGTTATAACGACCAAGACTAAACAAAAAAAAATCAAGTTTTCCCTTACGCTTGCTTGAATATGACTCATTCAGTACATTATTCGACTCGACCAGCTCGCAAGTTGCAACTCGCCAGTCGTGACCTTGTTGTGTGACATATGTGCACATTTAATTTAATTGATTTACGATTGATTTCTTTTGATATTTATATAGAACTAACTTGTGCTCGATATTCCATCTTTGTGGACGACAAATTATCTAATAGGAAATCCAAAACTAGTGTTTCTTGAGTGGCGTTGTCCGCTTATAAGCGGTGTATACAACACAATTATTATTTTTTTCATCACAATTACTCACTTGATTATCATTTTATTTTGATTGAACATTATCATTTTAAAGGCAATATCCGATTGAAGTAAATACAGAATACAATAATGAAAACTGCATTTAAGTTAAATAAACTCAATATTTTTTAGTTAAGCCGTTTCTGAGATTAGCGCGAACAAACGCACAGATAAACAAACAAATATTTAAAAAAAACGTTGTTTTAGGGTCTATTATATTTGTATTTTTTTTTCTTATATATCTTCTATGTGCAGACACGTATACGGTATGATTTTATTATAAGAATAGATATAGATATACATAGATATACATCAGTCATAAACTAAAGTTGTTATTTCATGTCCCTTACAGGAATAAAAAAGTTTTTTAACTTATTAATAAATAAAAATAGTTTTTTTATTTTATGTAAAGATCATAATTAATTATATATTTTATCACGATTGAATAACAAATTCCGAAGCAAAATTTTACTCATAAAATTAATGGTAAGGCCAGTCGGGGCGTAGGGGATTTTAAACGTGACCGGTTGTCGACTCGAGGAAATTAAAAATGTAATATTTACAAAATATATATAGTAAAAACAAGACTGGCAGGCTTAGTTTAAATTTACTTAAATTTGTAAGTATAACAAATTATTAAATTTGTTATACTTACATATTAAACTCGTAAAACGTATTTCAGATAAAAATATGGTATTCTCATCTATAAAATAAATAATCTGTAATAATAATCTGTATACTATTCAAATTTAAATGGACCACCAAATCTATTTATTTTATGATTTATATACTGTTATAAAATTCTAATATGCAACAATAACAATAATAATAATATGTATGTATAGTGGGAAACTAGGAAAATGTCCCATTACAATGTCTTCAACAAGTGTTAACTACTGTACTGTACTGAAGAAATGAAATTATTAAATTATTTCCCTCGAGCAGGAATCGAACCCACAATTTGTTGTATTTACAATCATATGCTTATGCTCCTGCGCAACAACTGGCTTCAATTTATGTTTATTATTAGTTCTATATTTGTAATTTAATATGAAGTTGCAGATAAATGTGTGGATTATATATAAATCTCCAAATAAAATATAAGAAGTATAATCAAAGAAACATTTATTACTTAGATTCAAACATTAATCTAGGTTTATTCAGTAATAGTACACTATTTAAACTTAACTACTGCTATCTACGATACCTCAAGACTGACGCTCTCATAGTCTTACAAATTGATTGGAGTTGATCTGTTAGTTATCACATTTTTTAAAAAAATCTTGTATTTGAAATAAAATGTGCTTTATTACTAAATAAATCAGCTTCACGCTGTATCCCGCACACTGCAGGGTAGGCAGATGGAACGTAGTGAAAGACACTCCGTTCCCCACTTTCTGCCGAATTC
>DWAO01000054.1:0-40441 GCA_018230605.1 Heliconius congener | reverse complement strand
GAAGAAATGAAAATATAAATTTAAGTAAATATTTCATCTCCTCGAGTAGGGATCACACCTGTGGGTTTTACAGTCACATTTTGCTCGACTGGCCTTAGGAAGAGTTAAGAAATATAATCAATAAAATAAGAATAATTCTGAATGCCAAACAAAAAATTTTTATTAACAAGTTTAACATGTCGCATTTGTGTATTTAATACTTTAAAATATTTTCTATTTTATACAAACAAATATTGATGATTTTTTTATTAGATTTTTATTAATCAAACAAATTATGTTAATAGTTTGGATGTAAAAATTATTGTAAGAGACCGAAATAACAAAAATAGTACATACACACAAAAATAACTACATATCATTATTTTACTAAATAATGAAAAGGTGCAGTCTCCTTCATTAATATTTTTTTTACTTTATATAATACACATTAATACAAATATGACACTGATAATGGCTATTGAAGTTTTTGGTTTTTATCTGATAACGTTTTTTGACGATCACTTAACTTAAATGTCTTACACATCAAAGTAACCTTGCTGCCAGATACATTCTCATCTAAGGTTTTTACTGTGTTGGTAAGTCTATACTTTTTAGCTAGTCCAGTTTTTTGGAATGGAATGGAAATTTGGTTTTCTTTATTATCTAAGTTTGTGCCATTGCGACAGGATTGTTTGTCATTTTTCTCATAATCTGACAATGAAGAAGTGCAACTATAATTACAAACAACATCCACTCTGATTACTTGAACAGTGGCAGGGCTTTCAGCTCTCGAAATGGTTAGACTTTTTCTTTTACCATTTTTATGAAATGCAATTTTTGTTTTCTCTGCGTTTACATTATCCTGAATATTTCGAAACATGAGAGTAGATTTGGCATGTTTCTTTGGATTTCTTTTATTTTTTTCTATCTTTGGTTTTTTTCTCAAATCATGACTCCTTAAATCAACCTGTACACATTTATTTTCTTTACATTTGCTATTCAAGCAAAATAAAACAATACTTGACTTCCCTGAAGATGGTCTTGATTGATCATTATTGGAAATATATTTGGTATAATCGTCAAAATAATCACTAAGTTCTGACGAACGAGCTACATTGTTTTGTTTAAATTCGTCTACAATTTGTTTCACGAACATTCGATGCTTTTGGCTATCCGAAGTTTTATATTTGAAACTAGAGCGGAGTTTTCTGTCCTGTTCCACATTACCATGAAATTGTAAATTTTGTACAGAAAGAACTAAATTTTCATAAGACTGGTCAGTTCCGCTGCCGCTCGTTTCGTTTAAATCATAATTTTTAAAGTCAGTACAATGAAATCTATAAACAATAGTAGATATGAATATACACTGTCTAAGAAATAAAACTACTTAAAATTAACTAAGTTATCACCTTAAAAATAACATTATGGAACAAAAAAATATAAAAAAGTCACCTATTGATAGCTTCAGTCCATCGTGGATCTTCTTCATGTTCTGGATCAACCATACGTTTTTGACAAAATCTTCTTGGTTTTTCGGGATTTAGTTTGGTGTTTTTTACTTTTGATCTTTCTTGTAAATTTAACTTAACACATTTCATGGTAAGTAGAAATTCTGAAAGGAATAAAATTCAAATTTCAATCGTCATAAAGAAGTAAAATAAAAATAGTAAGTAACTGCTGGTACCGGTACTTAAGTATTGAATTTATTTTAAATAAATTTAATTAATAGATTTCGTGATACGAAGTAGTTATAAATTAACACGAAACTAAAATGGTTGAAGCAACATGAAATTGTTTGAGCACTATAAACTATAATCCTTTTACGACTTCTGTTGCGATAGATGCGAATAAATTTGGAAAATTAAGGTTTATTTGCGAAATCAGAGTACATGAAACTAAAAATACATAGCAATTAAATATATTATTACATTTAACTTAAATGAACAATTGCTTTAATTCAATTGATAATGATGTGTGTAATTATATATTTTTTTCAGCTTCAGGGTGTATCCCGCATACAGCAGAGTAGACAGTGAGAACCTAGTGCTACGATACTCCGTTGAGTGGGGCCAGTCGTGGCGCAGGAGCACAAAGTGTGACTGTAAACGGTTGATTGTGGTTTGATACCATGAACGATAACGATGAGACTGATTGCGGTTGTAGGAAACGATAAAAACTGGTTTGAGTTCGATCTTTGGCTCTGGTGTTGTTTGGCGCGGCGTTGAGCTCCGCTACTCAACACGCAATGCCTGCAGAATTCGGCGGAAAGTGGGAGACGGAGTTTTCTAGCACTAGGTTCCCCGTACTTACCCTGC
Organism: Heliconius congener; assembly: GCA_018230605.1. Taxonomy (NCBI): domain Eukaryota; kingdom Metazoa; phylum Arthropoda; class Insecta; order Lepidoptera; family Nymphalidae; genus Heliconius; species Heliconius congener. Next base: position 38,147 of record DWAO01000054.1, on the reverse strand, counting down.
TATGTGCGGGATACAGCGTAAGGCTAAGTTAATTCCCCCTAAGGCTAAGTTAAGTGGGGATCGAACCCACAACCGTATACAGTCACACGCTTTTGCGTGTTTAACAAAATACAAGAATAAATTAAATTATAGCATAAGAAATTTCCTGGCGATAAATACCTAAATATCATTTAATATATGACAAGTTAGAAATAGCATATTATATAATTGATTTTTATTTTTAATTATGAGCATAATTACAACTTAACTTCAAAAAATCTTTTATTATCTAGTTATTTATTTTAGTTTAGTACAAATGATATATGGCACAACATAAATTTAAATAACTAAAATAACCATGTCACAAAAGCAAGCATATATATAATGGACTTAGCGAGCTCTTTTTTTTTTTTCAAAATGCATTGTTTAGTTTCTATTCATTTTGAAAGTAATTATACTGGACGCTTACTTATAGTTGTTGCTGTCTTTTTTCCCCAAATAGATGTGCTATGGTTGGAATGGGAAAGAAATATGCAAAGATTTTTTTTTTTTGAAAAGTATTGATAAAGCTACAATGGCGGCAGGATAGTGTGTTTGATCTAGCAACGTAGCGGTCCACATGTTCTTGGGAATGGCCTCACCAACGATGCAAAAAATATTTATGCTATTATACTTGGATTATATAGTCTTGATACTAGATATTGAAATTTTCTATGTCACTGTCATTATGACATTACAATTACTAAGTTTTCATAATGCATGAAATAAATAACAAAATCATAAGCCGTACTAGGTATAATGTATTTTTTATGAACGTGATATAATCGTGACTTGTGGTATCGCTCTATTGGCTTACTTTGCATAATTACTACAAAAGAAATAAAACACATTTTGCTGTGTCTTTTAAGCCACCATGAACAAAATTTTTATCAAGCTTAAATTTGAACTCGACACGCAATCATGAAAATTATACGACAAACTGCGCTAATTTAGGTTAATTCAATCTAATCTGAGCATATTTAAAACTTCTTTCTTGATTTCTTTGGTTTTATTAAATTATTATGTACATATAACTATATAAATAATTGAGATAAATATAAATTAAATTTAGAGATGTTAAAAATTTAAAAAGAATAAATAAAACATTCCAAAATCAAATCTCTTTCTTCTCACTAGACATAACGCACACAATGTTGTAATAATAGGCACAGCTGCTACACGACTAGACAAGCACACAGACGCACTGCTCGGTGCATCCATCGCACACGGACATCTTGGATAATAAAAAAAAAACACATTATTATTATCCTAGAAACAGGACATCGAATACCATTCTTTCCATTTTGAGCCTTACACCCAATAAATAAAGCTTAAAATATAAAAAATCGAATTTGAAAGCGATTAACTTAGATTTTATCCTTACAAATATTAATGTACGCCATTATAATTCTTTTAACGTGTACAGAAAGGTGAATATTGTTTGCACGGCATTTCTAAAGGAATTCAAGCTTAATAATGTTTGAAAAAACCTATGTATCTTAGTAGGCGCCAAATGCACGTTGCACAGCTCCAACGAATTCTGTTGAATTTGGTTCGACGTGATGTTTATTGCATATCGTTTATTATCGGTTTATGATAACACGTGTTTGAATAATGCCTAAGATGCAAAATTTTTATTTGAAATAACTTTTCTATTTCTATGTAACAAACAATGAGGCTATTTAACACTTGAAGCAAATAAATGAAAGTTTTATGTCGTATTTTATTTTTCTTGAATTTTGTAATGGTTCTTGTTCAATGGTAAACAAACAATAAGGAGCTAAAACTCTTAACTTTCTAAAAAGTTAATAAATTAGGAAGGGCTTAAATTTTATTTGAAACTAGGGACCCGCTTGTGGCTTCGCCCGCCTATATTGAAATTAAAAATAATAATGTAACTTTGAGCCTTACTATCGAATGGTTCAATAACTTTTCTGTTGTCGTTTGATGATATTAATTTCTTGTTATCTGTCTAATACATGTTTTAGTCTCCAGAATGGTTTGCAATATGGCGACAACTTTTATTTTTTTACATATGTTCACAAGTTTAAAATTAATATACTGATTTAAAAATTAATAACTTACTTGAATAATAGTTATTACTGCGCACGCGAAGAATCCATATTATTTAGACAGTTTCTTATTTCTTGTATAAAACTGTCATCAATGTTAAGGCAGATAAATTAATTTCTTAAATTAAAATACTTATTGTGGAAAAAAATTCTGAATCTGTTCAATATTTTTTGAGTAAATTTAGCTCACAAAAACAACATTGTTCTCATTATATAGATAGAAGAAGAAGAAGATAGAAGACTACACACTAATACAACATTAATATCAACATTGCACGTGTGTGAAGTTGGGGCCTGTTAATTTAACTTTTAATTATATCCTTGGTTCCTTACACAAAATGTGTGTTCCATATTTGAAAAATACAATCGAAAATAATTATTGTGTATCTTCTATATAAATAACATTGAAGTGCCTGTCTGTGATTTTAACATAACCGAGTTTTTAAGAGCGTACACGATACTAAAACACAAACAAATAAAAAAAAAATGTATTTCTGTCTGTCTAATGAACTATCAGTTAACGTAGGCTTTAAGTTATAACACGCAAAAATAATTTAGTTCTTTTTGTAGTTATCAATATTTAAAGTAATGTCTTTAGCCATCTATTTATTATATCTCTACAAATTTTATTATATCTACATAAAGATTTGTAATATAAATATAATATGATATTTTAATATGATTTAATACAGTTTCTGTGTCATAAACGTATGATTATCCTCATGAAACGTATTGTTTGCATGAGGAGGATGCCATGTCTAGCCTCGATAAGTAAACGTAGGTATTGGCTATGATAGCAATGTGGCACTCTCTTCACATCCCTATAATGAAAATACTATTCTAAATTCTAGTATTTTTCAATTATATTTTGTTATGTTGAAAAGTGTAACAAAGAAATTCCTATTTTAATTTTTCAAAATGTATGTATGTACCTGTAAAGCTTGGAACAAGATATCCTTGACCTGTTAAAGGTAAACTGGTATTTTCACTTGCCTATACAAAGCTATAACAAAACAACTACTATACAATAATACAACCTGTCTCTGGGTCAAATATTACAAAGGGGTCACATCGGCCATTCCGCATTGATTACTCTGCCGCATCCTAATTCTTTAGTCCTGCGACCATTTCCATGACAATAGACTGACCCCCTGTGTTCCTCAAAGAAATAAAATTGTATCTTCGACCACGCCTATTGCCGATATGCTGTATTGTGTTTCAAAATTTAAACGGTGACTGATTTATGCATTTTTTTTCCTGTCAAGGCAAATTAAAGCCAGGCACCAAGTAATTATTTTAGACTTCCAACTTCAGAATATATATATTAAGTTTGTGAGCTCGCGTATTTATCAATATTATATCTTATATCATGTATGATTCTACCATCCATGAGAAACGATTCGTTCTTCATATCCGTCCCAATTTAACTTGTCAGTTGAACATTGTTAGTTCTATAGAAATTCGTCTCGAGACCCCTTTTGCCCTGAAATCTATCAAGAAGCGAACAAAACCGAAGCCATGTGCGCGAATATGTAGCAGTGAGTAAATAAAGGGATGATATATTGTGAAGACTGATGTGATTAAAAAAAACCATTTCCCTTAGTGTGTTATCAAGGTGCATACTTTGTAGTGTTGCTGAGCTCGTGTATTTATCGACATATTTTTTATTATTTTACATAAATATTAATAATCTAATATTTTTACTACATAATACAAATTATGAGTTATGTTATGTATTACAAAAAACAAAATTATTTTAAAATCTACATATTATATAAATATTTTTGAATCATTAGGTCATAAAAAGCGATTTTGAATTATATTTTACATTGATAATGTTATGTACAAATTGAAAGCAGTTGTTAGCTAGCCATTTCAATGTTATGATGTGACGTGCTCAAAATATATCGATATAAAAATGTTAACATCACCACTGCATCCTAGGAGAACGTAATCGTTGTGGGAATTATTTCTGCTATCTCTTTTAAAACTGTTCTGTCCTGCTCTTAAGTTGTCAGCGAGACTTACACAAAGCACTTACACAAAGCACAAAGCAAAGATGATTGAATGAACCTTTTGGCACATGTGCACTGAATAAAATTGCATTTTTAATTTATACTATTCTTTCCTAGCTGCTACGGGAACTATAACGACTACTACATTTAATTACTAATGTGGTCAAAAATATATTAATTCTCGGAAATTTCTAAATGTTTTTTAAATGCATTAATATTTAAACTATTGCATTTCTGTAAGTTTTGATCATCTATATAATAAGTTTTAAGCTCCATACAGCTTAGTATTTAGAAACTTAAAGTGTACCTACACGTACATTTTAGACGTTGTGCTTATATTTTCTGATATTTTTTTAATAATAATTTTTGTCTACTTAGTATCGTAATATTTAAAAACATACAAAAACTCATTAAAATTTTGATATCGATATATTTTGAGCACGTCATAGCTTTGAACTGGCTGGCTAATGACTAGTTTAAATTTTTATATACCATTATAAATATAAAATACTGATTTCCCGAACACAGCAGAGAAAACCTTGTGCTAAGACACTCCATTCCTCAATTTTTACCCAGTTCTGGAAACATTGCGTGTTGAGTAGCAGAATTCAACGCTACCCTTCGCCTCGATCCCAGAGCGAAGCAATAGAAATATAAATTATAAATAAATATTTCATTTCCTCGAATCGGGATGGAACCCACAACTGGCCTCAAAATTTTATGTGGAGTACATTACCAAGTGAAATTGACATTATATGGCATGGGGAATCATTGTTAGTGTTTATTTTTCGGAGACATAATAAAATAAGTGCTAAGCTACGGAGCCTATAATTTTTAATCTTAAGATAAAAAATGTAGATTACGTGTACACGTCAATCTATTTCTCCATTTCCTTACCGACTTTTTACCATAAGATACATATAATAAAATTTATGATACCATTTACATTATTAATAATAAATGTTTTACTTTAAGATTTGAAACTTCAGCTTTTTTTTTATAATTTTACAGGACACTAAAGACATGTAAACAATAATGTTAACAATAAGCCGTATTTCGGTTCCTTTGTCGGTTGTCTTTGTGAATATTAAAGGAGCCGCTCAATACGAATTTTTACCTTGGCACCATTAAAAATCACTTTCTAGGTAAAAGAATATCACTTGCAAATTAACTCGCTAATGGCATATCTTTCAAAAATAACGATTGTGTTGTGTATCTAACTTGCTTGACGAGTTTTAGACTGACAAAGTAACACAAAAAATATAATGAACATTATTACAATATAATATAATGAGAAACAACACGCTTCATTTACTTTCATTTTAGTTAACAAATAAATGCTTCCAAGTTGATTTGACTAACACCTAGACGCAGGTTTAAGCTTTCACTAAAATGACTAATAAAGTGCATTCAGGTGCTATGTAAGAGATTTCATTTTTAGAGAGAGAGAGATATTTACAATTTGTTTAATAATTGCAAATACTGGAGGAAAGTCGCACCTTGTGCACAAGGGGCACAAAGTGTGACTGTAAACCGACTGGTTGTGGGTTCGACCCCCACTCTAGGAAATGAAATATTTATTTAGATTTATATTTTCATTTCTTCGCTCTGGTGTCGAGGCAAGAGGCGGTGTTGAGTTCCGCCACTAAACGTGCAATGCCTCCAGAATTCGGCGGACAGTGGGGAACGGAGTGTTTTAACACTAGGTTCCCTTTTCCTACCCTGATGAGTGCGGAATATAGCGTGAAGCCGATTTTTTTAATAACAAATACTAGTTCCCAGCATATAAATATAATGTTATTTTACCAACTCGTAATCAGTTCGTGTTTCACGCAAATGAGTAGTAGGTATATATATAAATATATCGTTATAAAATTTTAAAGGTGCAGATACCTAATATATTTATTATCTATATGTATGTGCAAATAGACTCTGTAAACGTGCTTTCTTTAAAAAGGTTTCAAGTTAGTAGTACTGTTTCGGATTTTCCCATATGAACGTCACATGGAGTGAAGGCGTGAGTGAGGATCGATATCAAATGGTTCAAATAAAAGCGCTACTTTTAATATATTGAACTATCGAACAGATTCTCCGTTTATTTGCTGGAAAAGTCAAAAATCATACATGGCAAAATTAAATTATATACTAACTAAACGTGCGAACGAAACTTTTGAAAGTGCTTAAGCTTAACTTATCCAAAACTATCAGAACTAAGTTTACGAGAAGCATTACATCAACCACGTGACGATACATTACCGTACCGCAACCACATTATAGAGAAGAGGACTAATTACTGTATCGACAACCAAGGATAATAAACAAGATGACAATTTACTGTACCGGCAACCACGGATACAAACAAGAGGACAAAGTACCGTACCGGCAACCACGAAGCCGTGAAAACGCTGTGTCTGCGCGATGTCTAGGTACCGACTACGCGCGAATGTCATATAATAACCTTTGCTTAGGCCGCGATCATAATTGACACGCTGCGCTAGTACTATATTTTCGACTTGATTCTTGGTAATGTCGTTGGTATTTGGTTTAATTGCTGCCTATAGCTATTTTAATTTAAATCTGTTTTGTTTGTACTGGACAAAAAAAAATTCGTTGTTTTTTTTTTATTTTGTATGTATGTATATTTCTTTATTACACTGGAAAATAAATAAATAGAGACTATAAAAAATTACAGAAATGATGATAACAAACGGGGACTTATCTCTAAAATAGATTTCTTGAAAGAAATATAATATAGCTAGATGACAATATTTTTCAATATACGAAAATTATATTATTTATGCCTAATTATTTTATTTGTATTATTAAAATATATGCGGTAACATTTTAAAATAAAATAATAATTACAATAATATTTTCCAGAAAGAATAAATTAATTAATTTAACAAATAATACACAAAAACAATATCACGTTTCAAATCGCACATTTTGTTGTCGTTTAAATATGTATCGAATTATGTACGCGTCTTCCAATGTCGTGCACGCAGGCTATTCTTGTTAAGGTGGCTTCTCCATTTCGTATAGTGCCTATTTAACCCAATAGTTTTAAAAGTATTTGGTTAAGGTACGTACATTATTTCATTCAAGTTTTTAAATTATTATTATTATTATTAGTTGTTAAGGTCGTCGTAGCGCAAAGATGTGACTGTAAACCGACTGTTGTGGATTCCATCCCCACTCGAAGGAATGAAATATTATTTATTAATTTTAAGTTTCTGTTAAGTTTCGCCACTCAACATCCAATGCCTAGTAATATTCAGTGGAAATTGGGGCAACGGAATGTCTTAACAGTAGGTTCCGTCTGCCTACCCTGCTGTGTGCACGATACAACGTGAAGCTGATTTAATTTAATTATAATAATTAAGTAGTTAAAGTGTATTTGTAAGCATAAAGAACAGAATAACTAAGCGTTTTCTCCTTAGATAGAAACAAAAAGAAAAAGTGTCGATGGACACCTAGGTCCAATTTCAATGACTCGTTACCTAACTTAATGGCTAGATAGTAATAGTATTATTAGTGTATGTAATTTTATTGACGCAAATTTATATAAAAAAATATTTTTTTCTACACAAATAATAAATATTTAATTTTATTTTGAGTCACGATTTTCATCTCAGAATATACATTTCATAACATTTTTGGTTACGACTGTAGCACTTAGTTATCTCCACTTTGTACTTAGCTTTACATAGAGTTAAAATTTTACAGACTGTAGTTCAATTAAAAATAGCATTTTTTTTTAAATAAAAAAAGAACTCTTTGGAAACACTAAAATGTTTTTATAAAAACATTTACCTCAAAAATGTTTTGTATTCCCCCATTTACATTAAACATGGCTTTAATTTTAATTAATATATATGTCAATTATTTAACAATTTTCAATTGTTATATTTATATATTATTATTATTAATAGAAACTGACAATTTTAAAACATATCGTGAACGTGAAAATAATTGTCTCAACCTGATTTGTAACTATAAATTGCAAATGAAAAAAAACTGACATTTTCGACCACCCATTATGGTAGGAAGTATTTTACATCTCTTTCACACTTATACATTCAGAATATTTATCCTCCTTATCTATTGTTTAACTATTATTACTATCGCTGTTTGGGGGTGGTCCCAGAAATCATTTACAATATATCACATTTCTAATATCTGTTAAAATCCAAATTTTAAAATTAAAACAGTTTTTAATAAAAGACAGTCGTGGAGGCATAAGCGCGTGACTGTAACGCGACTGGTTGTAGGTTCGATCCCCACTCGAGAAAATTAAGTATTCAAATTTATACTCGTATTTTCATTTCTTCGCTCTAGTATCGAGGTATAGCGCGGCGTTGTGTTACGTCACTCAATACGCAATGACTCCGGAGTTCGATGGAAAGTGGAGAGCGGAATGTCTTAACAATAGGTTCCCTCTGCCTACCCTGCTGTGTGCGGGATACACAGCGTGAACCAGTTTTTTTGTTTTAAATATTCTTTAACGTGTCACGATATGTTACTTCCAACAGTAGGTACCTAATGTACAATCTCATTAATGTCAAACTCGATCAAATATATTATGTTTTTAAAGAAGAAAAAAAGCAGTCGTTCGTTCTAGGGCTTAAATAGAGTAAAGGTATCAATCAAATTGAATGAATGAATGGTAAAACAGAATTTTGCTCATGTCGCCCAAAATTATGTAGATTGTTATTTTCTTAATAATATTATTTTTTGATTATATAAAACCCGATAATAATAGTTTATATAACATTTCTAACGCCAGTCGTGGTTGCGGCGCTTCAGAACAATTATGCACGAACACCAATAATTATCTTTGATGGATAAACGGGTTATGGTTTTTTTAGGTATTAGAAAAGCGGATAGTAGAGGCAAATGACTCAAGTATTTTTGGAACATATTCAAAGTTACTTATTTAGTATTTTCCTAAGTGTGGAATAAAACTTTAAAAGTATTAAAAATATATTCAAAATTTTTCGATAATCTGTTGATTATTATTACAAACAATAATTTTTTTGTAATAATCAACGGATTATTGTCAATTCTAGACAAATATTTTAATTAAGCTAAGTAATTTGTTAGGTTGAACGCTTAATCTCAACCACTACTGGTTTGATTTTAATATTTTTATGTGTGGGATAGTCCATTTATTGAGGGAGGCTATAGGCTTTGTTATATAACGTTATTCTTTACGATGCAACTCATTACACCACTCAGAAGACGCCATGTGTCATACATGTTAGTTATTTCCAATCGATCACGCAAGCGAAGCCGCAGGCAAACTCTAGTCTATTTATATACTAAAAGAGGGACGCTTAAATTGAAATAATTGAAGACTTCTCCATTTTTAAAAAATGAAATTAATTGTTATTATATATTTTTTATTCGGTTGACGACAAATAGAAAAAAAACGGTACAATATCTTAAAAATAATATTTTATTAGGAAATTAGGTGTTAGCATTAAAATTTATTGAATTTTCTCAAATTTGATAGCCGTAAAGGATTTTTCAAACTCATTGAAAGTTAATTTTTCATGTGAACACGTGAGGTTAGGGATTAGGCTGTGGTTGGCACGGGTAGACTGCGAAATACTCAATGTATCCATGCATCAATAAGTATACAGGCTAGATTTAGACCTAAGGCGGAGTTTACACTTAAAATAAGAACTAGGTATAAAACGTTTTTTTATTAAATCTTTAGATTATATTTATTTTAAAGAAGCACGAAATTACCTATGTATAAATTACTTATAGAAATTGTTTATATATTTTTTTAATTAATTGTTTAATTTTTTATTTTGATAGATGCTTGATAAAGCAAAAATAATAAAAATGTCTTTATATAGAAAAATGCTAAAATATATATTTAAATTCATTTATGAGATTATACACAAAGTATACTGGGGTTATTCTTTAATTTTTATTTTTAGTACAAGAAAAAAAATATTTTCTTTTTTTTAGTTTTGAAGAGATCCTATTTGAAATATTTGCTTACTGAAGTGCAAAATATGAGAACGATATTATTCAATATACATTACATACTATAAAACTTTCTATAATTGCTTTTATTTTATATGAAAATAGTACTACTTACAATACCTTGTTATATATAATCATTAATTATCTATAATCTTGTAATGTTTGTACAATATTTAGTTCAGTCCCCGAGATTACCAAAGTGAATTTTAAAATTTATCAAACAAAAGTTTCAATGTTTTCATCGTTTAGTTAAATTTTTTATCATTTTTATCATAAGAACAATACAGATGCTAGAAATATATATGGAACAAAAATTTTATAGAAATAAAAAAGGGGATCGAAAGTTTGGGTAACTTTGTTTCCTTACATTTTGTCTCACGCGTAAATGTATATACTATAGTTACAATTATTTTTCTTCATTGTAAAATCAAAAAATTCGAATTATGCCCAAAAATATCTCGATCTTAACAATAGATATAAAACTAGGTATTTTTAATTAAAGACAGATATCTTTAATTAAATTCTGAGATTAGATATATGTTATAAAATGTTGTTTAAAGGTCATCGTGGTGCAGTAAAAGTTGCGACATCGTAGATAGGATGGTCTTGAGTTCTGTTGCCACTCGAGGGAAGGATTTTTTTGATTTCTCGTCCTGGTAAGTTATAGCACGGAGTTGAGTTGAGTTCAACACTCAACTTTAATTCGAACTTAAAGTGAATAATGTCTTGATAGGTTCTCCTGTCTTTTTGGAATAAAGCGTAGAGTTGATAACTATAAAATAAAAAATTCAAAGAAACAACAAATGCGCCATTGTTACCAGATTCCACTAAATTGTTTTGTGACTTTCGTTTCGTATTTCGAAATCGCAAAAAATATTTTATTGTTTGCATTAATGCTTACTTGTCTGCCTTAACTTTTGGAATAGCTATTTGATCTTAAGTAAACAAAGCACATCACTATAAAGTGATGCCACCGCTGTAAAGAGTGATTTCTCATTGTATCCCACATGAAGCAGAGAGAGCCAGTGCTAAGGCACTCCACTACTCCCTTTAGTCTTGAGTAACTGTATTCAATGCCGCGTTTTGCCCTGATACTGCGAAGAAATGAGGACGTTAAATATTTCATTTCTTCGAGTGGGAATTGAACCCAGAGCCTATCGTGCTTACAGAAGCACGCTTGTGCCACCTCAATAACACCGATATTACATAATAATAGTATTGTGTTCAAGACCATTTATATTCAATCGTATCACATACTGAATATATAGGACGAACTATAAAAGAACGTAATATAAAAGTCAAGATCATTCAGCAGTCGTATAATAACTAATACTAAGAACTATACTCGCTATATAATTTATATCATAAAATTTAAAATACAACTACAACATCATTTTTAAAAAATAATATTAACAAATTGGTAAAAAAAAACCACAACAATGTACCACGGACCTAATCTTAGAGTTAATTAATCATAGCCTACGTTAACGTGGAACAACTTCCCCTAGGCAATCACTGCATCGGTGCAGGCCGCCATGCGATATCGTGTTTGAAAAACGGGATTGGCGTGATTACCATTTTGAAATTTTTACCACAATAGTTTTTTTTAATGTGGATCGTTATACTTAATAATAGGCTAAAAAAGAACAAATCGGTTTTTAATAAATAAATGTCATAAGAGTTTTCGGTAAATTCTCCTTATTGTTTGTGCTGAGTTTAGATTTTTTTTAATTGAATAATACTTGAGTAAGAAATAAAAATATATAGCTATACTCATTATGAAGGGTATTTATAATGCAAATTTTAATGAAAACAACAAACATATTATTTACTAGATAGAAACTTAAACGCGGCTTCGCTCTCCTAAGCTTTCTTTTATATTATAGGCCAATAATATTAGTTATTTTAAGTAAAAAGTTTTCTACAACTCTACTTTTTACAACTCTAAGAATATATATACAGAATTTCACTATAATCTATTAAGTAGTTTTGGAGTGAAAGGATATCAAATTAACTGATATTCACAATTACACAAAATATTAGTATGATTATTATACATTTATTAATATAAAAAGAGATCTTAAATATTAAATTAAAATTGTCCTACACCCTACTATAATAATATAAAGTATATCTTGCTTACAAACTCTACTACTGTACCAGTGAACTAGGTATGGCAGTAATCATATTTAAACATATCCCACTCGATGGTCTAGTACAAACTACAATATACAACTTAATTATGAGTAACTTTTAAAAATAAATCGAACCTATTAATAATTTTAATGCCAACAAATACATACCCACACAGTTAGTTATAAAATGTTCCACAAAATTTTGTGTGGTCTGCAGACATGACTTACTTGTAGCTTTAGGGATCAACATAAATACTATAAAAAATATTTATTTTGATAAAAAAAACCAAAATTTTATTTTGGTCGTAAGACAGATTTCTGTTTGTTTGTCCTAAGGAGTAGTCTCAACTGAAATGGTAATGCTGTCATTATAAAACTTCATTGAAGTATCAGCGACATTTATGTTCAAATTTGTATTTAGATGTTTTGAGTTGTGGCACGCTCGAGACATCACAATAAGAACTATTTTGTGTTTTTTTTTTATTTTTGATTTATAATATAGATAATTATACATTTTTACATCGAATAAGTCATGTGAGTTAATTTCTTATCTTGCAAGTATGCTAGTAAGGCATCTTGTTTTCTAAACAATGATGCTATGAAGCTAATGTTTCGATTCAGAAACTTGATACACATACTGAATACATACAGAAGTAGATTTTCTAAATAATTTAATATTTCTGTTTGTATTCTATTTTATCCCTGATTAAATATAGAAGGAGAGGATTTTTAAAGTTAACTTTTTTTTTCTATAGTAACCAGTGAATTCTTTAGAATGTTTATTTTATGGAAAAGCAAATCTACCTACTTTAAACTTACTTATTTTATTAAAATGTATTTTTTGTTATCGCGAATCATCAGACGTCACTGGGTTCATGATGGGTTCGATTCTCACTTGATGAAATAAATTATTTCCTCACTCTGGTAATAAATTGATAAAGCGCATAGTTGAGTTTCTTCTTCTTCATTCATCTCGCAATATCTCAAAAATTAGGCTGAAATAGAGGACCGGATATATTTTAAGGTCCCTTATGCTTAATGCGATAAAAAAATGACATATAAAATTATGCAGAACCAGTAACATGTTTAATCGAATTTAACACTAGTCGACTAGTGATCTAAATAACGTAATTTGAAGGTGGCTATCTACCTCACTGTGTGGTCTTTGATAATTTATGCGAATAAAATACAATCACACGTCACTAATTTAAATTAAGTTGTATGAAATTTATATGGCCGTTTAGACAGCGGTGAATTTGATTATGTGATATATATTACTGTTTTAATTGGATCGAATGTAAGTGTACCTGGTTTAACAAAGGACAATATAAGAAAAATAAAGTGAAATATGAGAAAATAGAATGTATAAAATCATTACTGCTCATATAAATATTCAACATAACTAGAATATAAGTAAAACACTTTTTTTTATATTATAATATTAAACGCGATTACTAATGTTTCGTATTAAATTTAACTCGTACTTTAACTTGCAGACCTAATGTAATTTTTATCAATTTAACATTTAATAAGAATCCTTTATTTTACGATTTCGTTGAAAATATATATAAAACCATAGAATTTTTCAGCATTTATATTACACTAAATGATTATTTATATACACCAAATGCGACTGCTGCAGGACGATGTGATCGTCCTACGTTACCGGTTCTTGTACCAATGTTCGACATGTATGTGTATTATTCACACGTTATTGACATTGGCAGTACGTAGAATGTACCGAATGCGGAATGCTTTGGTGGTTTTTGTTATCCTTCAAATCAAAAGCTATGATTAAAATTCTTAGAAATAGGCTTTAGATTATACTATTATTTGGAAACTAATCTTATTTATTATAATTACCACATCACGAGAGCCTCAAGGTTTTCATCTAAGGCCCATATTTTTCTTGTTTATCAATGACATAGCATTGGTTCTGGTTCGACCTGAAACTATATCGCACAATATGTCTAATAGAAAAGTCCCGGTCAATAGAATACTCGTGGTTTTCCTTGGTATAAAGATTACACACGTTGAATATTAAAATCTAATAATCCTCAAAACATGAGCTCTCCTGGGTCTGTTTCATTGAAATTTAAAAATTAGCTAAACACTGCTGATTTCAAGAGAGCGGACTCCATATATTATCTTCGACTCATACATCCATAAGTATTTTGGATTATGTGATTATTGTATGGAACCCATACTATAACACACATATTAGAATAAAAAAATGAAAACACTAACAACAAGGGCTAAGGCTTTAAAAGACAAATCTTGTCCATATAAAGCTGATTGTGAACATTGCTCGAGCCATTTTTTATAATAAATATTATCTCTGTAAAATCAAAGTGTCCCTAATTTAGTATCGTTGTACAAAACTATTTAGGAAAAATATCTAAATTTATATACTACGTAGTATTTTCAATAGTCGTACCTACCCTTAAAAATATTATCCTTTCTGACAATTCTAAATATCTATAGATATTACCTTGGTATTTTTTTACCGATTAACTGAATATTAAGTAAATATACCATTGCTTACATTGATAACTTCCCCGATAAATTGACTGACTTAAAAAAACGGACAAGCGCTTGTCGGGCTCGCCCACCAAGGGTTCCGTACAAAAATTGGAGGTCTCGAGCTTTATCTGAATTTCAAGCTTAGCTTAGCCAGAGCTCTTTTATTTGACACATCACTTGGACTAGGGGATTTAATATCAAATTTTGCCTAACTTATTATATATAAAAGCTATTATTTTTTAGGATTGAATTACAAATGTATGGTTTCAGTTTTTTTCCTGAACTAGTACTACTTTAGATGCTAGCTGACAAATTTCATAATTCTAGATCAACCAAAAGTACCTTATCAATTTTGATTCTCTTTATAGTACCGAAATACGATGTTTTTGTAAATATAGAAATTTTTCGATGGCGATATTTTTCAGGAAATCATGGGATGGACAAAGGAAGTATAAGGGTAAGGGGAAGTATATGGTTTGAATTTCAACTTGATATCTCCAAGCGTTCCTGAGATAAAGGTTCTTTACACACAGACAGATACCTGTTGTAATCTTTATGTTATTAATTTAATTGTAATTTACTTTTAATACATATGTACATATTTTTATTGATAGGTACTTATATTAGAACCAGTCCAATAATAAATAAACATAAATTCTTATATATAAAATCTAACATTCTTCTATTGTTATTGCATTATATAAATTAATAAATATATTATAAAGAACAATATTTCATGCATTATTTCACCTTTTATTTATGAAGATGTTTTGTGCTTATACTTCCCTGTTTATGAAAAATATACTCGCATTAGCATATTCTAGATTTCTAACATCAACATTTATAGTCTTCTAAAGAATATTACGCTTAATATATATTTGTAGGTCATTGAAAGATATTAATTTTTGTACCATTTTTGATCATTAAATTGTCAGTCAGCACCAATTTCGTGTTCGGCGTAGGCACCAATGACCTATGAGTAATAGGTGTTTTTTAAATATCTCACAATTACTGACAAAGCCTTTGAAGAATAGTCTCATATAGCTATGCCAATTTTAAAATTTAATTAAACGTAAATAAATATATACTTAAATTTCAATATCAGATAGATTTGTAATCGTTTAAAATATACTTAGTTTGAGACTTAAGAGCGGCTTTGTTCGCTTAAACTTGTTTTTATATTATAGCCAGAGGATAATAACTTAAAAATAAACATATAAAAAACTATCCTGTGTCCTTTCTTATATCTCTGAGAATATATGTACAAAGTTTCATGATAATCAGTTGAGTAATTTTGGCGTAAAAGCGTAACAAACAAATTTACATTTAAATGTTAGTATGATTGACAGAGTATTCACATAAGTGAACCACTTTGTTTTAAAATGCATACACTAGCTTAGCGCAACTTATATTTGTGACTCTCGACCAAGATGGATTAAGGGTTGTTAAAATTACTTATCGAGGGCAGTTCACGGGTAAAGATGAACATTTCTATTAATAATATTTCTTCTATTTTTCAGCTTCACGCTGTATCCCGCTTGTAGCAGGGTAGGTAACGGAACGGGAGTCTAGTGTTAAGACGCTCCGCTACCAACTTACCATCAAATTCTTGAGGCATTGTGTACATTAATAATATTTAGTGCCTTTATTAGAAACGAATTATTACTTAGTATTCTGAATGCTTATTTTAATTAATTGTTACAAGTAATCAATAACAAGTTATAATATATGCTTTACTTCGGCACAGATACTCAACATTTTGTATATTAGCCAAGGTCCATAGCGCGTAAAATAAGCTTAAAGATTTACTTTCACAGGTACGAGTAGTAGCGTTAGCAACAAAATATTTTTATTAAAATATAATAAATATTTTACGTATAAATATTTGTTGTGAGATGAGTCGCTGTTATTTATATTTTAATTTTAATTAGTTCCTGTGATCAGTGTGAAATCGAAATCTTGTGAGTTAAAATAAAAATACTAATATCAAAGTAGCAGAAGCCAGTCGTGGCGCAGGGGTACAAGCGTGTAACTGTAAACGCGATAGGTTGTGGTTTCGATTTCAATTCGAGCAAAGAAATATTGAACATTTTTGTCTGTCTTAACACTAGGGTCTCTCTGCCCAGTCTGTTCCTTTGTCTGTCTGTGGGGCAGTTAGTCTTGCAAGATTCAAATCACTGAACTAATTTTGGTGAAATTTGGTACAGAAATAGAATTGACCTTGAGAATGGACATAGTCTGCTTTTTGAATTGAAGAGGTGAAAGTTTATACGGATATCGCTACCCAGCGGTGGCACAGAGTGCAATATAAATTAAAATAATATACTGACTTATGAAATGTACCTTTAAAAAAAGATGAAGTCCGCGATGGTAAACGTCTAACTTCTAAGGTGTTTTGGCGGCTAAGAATAAAGATATATATGACAGAAAATGCCGATAAAATCATTAGTAAACAATATATTGAGGAATATTAAACTACCTATTTAATTTAATTTTTAAATTAATCTAATTTTTAAATTAATCTAATTTTTAAATTAATTTAATTTTTAAATTCCTTGGATGTGCATGGCTTTCCTGAGTAGTAATGACACTTCGAAACCTAAACTAATCAAAACTACGTAATTTAACGCGTTTGGTGATAAGTAAATAAGTGACAGATGTGATTTACACGACGATACTGAAAGGAAAATTTAATAGTGTTCTCATTTCCGGTATTGCAACCAATATACCGTTTGGGCTAAACAAGTTCAATTTTTGATTCACCTTGCATTCGCCTTGAATATTATTAAATCCCTAATTACTACAGGTTAATCCTTAAAAGTCTGTGGTATGAATCATAAAAATGCATGGTTTTCTCAGGTTCCCAGGTTGGAAAACCATCTGCTTTACATTTTTTCTTGCACCTGATGACAGAACATAAAACTTCGTATATTACAAGGTACTTTACTGATGAGAGCAACCGATGCATCAAAATATGTGACCAAGGAAGCAAAAGTCTTGCTGGCACTTCATTCAAATATCTATTGTTTTATCTTCACGAAGTATCCCACACATAACAGAGTGGGCAGGGGCAAGCTAGTGCGAAGACACCCCGTTCCCATTAGACACTTCCGTTCATCACTTGCGACGGCTGGGTTCGATACACATTAGGGGGATTGAAAAACTCTGGTACGAGGCAAAGAGTGGCGTTAAGTTTCACCATCATATTACCAGCTTAATATTAAATAACCACAATATTCGATAATATTAAACAATTTAAAAGAGAATTTTACTACAGAGAAGGTACTGTA
Source organism: Heliconius congener (assembly GCA_018230605.1). NCBI lineage: Eukaryota > Metazoa > Arthropoda > Insecta > Lepidoptera > Nymphalidae > Heliconius > Heliconius congener. The sequence continues at coordinate 20,094 of DWAO01000054.1, read as the reverse complement.
AAATTGGATATTGGAATAAATAAAAACGTAATAATATATTAACATTTTTATGAAAACACAATTAAAGACAAATCAATATCACCTTACAAATTAAACAATAATTAAGAATTGTGGTTTGTATAATAAAATCTTTTATATAGATACTTAATATAACTTTATATTATTTTACATCGCCATAAAAAATAAAATTAGAAAAATATCCTATTAATATATGTCCTTGAATCTCAGACGACCTTAGGGCACAGCGCTCAAGTTATGCATAAGGAATCAAACGTTAAACTGGGGCTGGTACAAAAACTGGTTGGTTCACTTTTGCGTGGTGACGTCAGCCAGTCGCAACGCGGTCCCTTCCGATCTTCTTACGATTATTATAGAAATCGATAGTTTCTTAGCTACTAACTATTCGAAATTTTAAATTCTTATTTCCTATTTCCTATTTTTAAGCATTTTATACTTGTTATTGATTTGTTGGCTTATTGTTGTTCATTAAAAACCTACGTGTTTATAAAAAATATAAAAAAGTATTTTACAATGTAATAAAGTTATAATGCTATCATTATAAAGGTCAAGAAAAAAATATCAAGAAAAAAAAGAAGAAAAATATCATCTAGTAGGTGTTTGTGACACTTTGTGGTTCATTAACTTAATTTAAAACATTTAATGTTATAAAAAAATCTTTTTCCTGATTTCCGTATATGACAAAAAAGGCAGAGGCATCCTGGCATTTAGAGACCTTTCCCGTAACCCGTTCACCGCGCAACCACTCATTCTTCGAGACATTGAAGCATAATTACTGAGTAATGGACGCACCTTGTCTTCTTAAAAGATACTTAGAACGAACAACTGGAATCGAACCTACAACCTTTGGGATTACAGTCAAACACTGTGCCGATGATGCTTTAGCCTGCGCTATAGGCATTCTAATTGTAGTTTGAACATCACACTGAATGAAGATTATAGATATAGCGGTCACGTATAATACACGATCTTAATGTACAAGCATTAATTCTTAATCTAACCATTGTATTTGCAATTTTTACTTCGAAATGAGAACATAATTTAATTGAGTATATTCGTAAGCTATATTAGATAAAATGATTTTACCAAATGCGTATAACAGTAAGTTACAATAAATAACATAAAAGTTGAAAAATACCCAAAACTACAAAAGTTTTAAAATGATTGCACATTTTTTATCAAAGAATGCTACAGTGATAAATTTGAGTATAAAGTGAATGCATGTGATGCTTCTACTCAATATGGGTCAAGGAACGTTTCCCCTTGCAATCTCCTTGAGCTGGCAAGGCCAATCACCATCAGTCGCTATTCTCGTTTTTCTTCCGAATCAAATCATTTTTATTTACGTATTGCTTGACCAAACCAAGTTAGGGTTATCTGGTCATCAACAAGGACAAACTTAATTTTAACATATATTGTACATTAGTACCTTAAAGAAAAACAAAAATGTATGTCATATATTTTTCAAAATGTAATATCAATTTAATTAGTTACTAAAGTTAAAGGTGGATCTACAACAATTGTGCATAATTCATTCGTGTATTGATAATTGATTATAAGTAGAAATAATTGGTATTCTAATATATTTTTTGTAGCAGGGGAAGCAGAGGGAACCTAGTGTTAAAATATTCCGTTCCCCACTTTGTACCGAATTCTGGAGGAATTTCGTTACCTCGAGTGGGAATCGAACCCGTAAACTGTCGCATTTACAATAGCATGCTTGTGCCCCTGTCACGACTGGCCTCATTATATATACTATTATAAAGCTAAAGAATTTGTTTGGTTTAATGTACTATACTCTGGACTAGCTAAAGATTGAAATACTCCTTTATGTGAGATAGTCCATTGATCGAGGAGGTCTTTAGGCTAAATTACATCATGTTAAGCGATTTAGTGTAACCTATTGCACCTGAGATCAGTGTTCAATTTAGTTTTTAGTTATTAATCAGTTCAGTTTTTAATTTATGGCGCTTCGAGCAGTTGAGCACCAATCACTTTACCAATGTCACGTTGAATGAATGAATGAAAATTTTATTGTATACGTTGTATAGAGAATACACGAAAATAAAGACTATATACTATACACAATAAGAAAATGCATATAAAAAACAGTCCAGTCTTCACCAATAATTTAAAAAAATATATAATTAGAATATATACATGAACATGTGTTTGTAATAAATAATATATTACAAATATGTTACTTTATAGATTAATATTAAAATTTACATAAGGGACTAAACATAAATATTAACAGACATTGAAGATTAAGAGGACGGGGAACTTTATAAACAAGGACATATAAAGGGAGGATTAATTTAGGACAGGAGTAAATGATGTAGGAAGAAGAACCGTCGTCCAGGTCACATTCACACAATGAGTGGTCCCTGACCCTGATCTTGGTTAGGTGCAAAGGCATGCATAACCAAGGCGCAAACGACAAATAGTTGATATAATCCTCCGTTCAGCATTTTTTTGATAAAAATCATCATATGTGGCATAATAATGGCATAATACTTACCTTTCTGAGATTTTGACATTTCCCAGAATTTAGTCCATGACACGTCTAAATGAGTTTGTGCAAAAGACAACAGATAACTGAGCCGAAATAGAAAAGGGCCACACTGGATGACTAATTTAGCACAAGAGTCTGCAGTCTATGAAATGAATTTCTTCTTATAGCCAATATGCAGCTATGTATAGAGCTGTATGCTATATAGCTGCATAATGAGTCAATACAAATAACAGTCAAACAAAAATGATTCAGGAGGACATTTAAATTGTAATATAATTTTTGTATTTTGATATACAGCAAGTTGAACCAACACAGCTTTCCTTTGAAAGCTTCAATGCATCTGTAAAGATGAGGTCATGGTCATCATCACCAATTTTCATTTACCATGGATCGAAACTTTGCGTTGGTGTCAGCAGCTCCCCTGGATAGGCCCAGATTAGTGATAATAGAAGGATGGTGAACTAAAGCCTGATAAGGCGTACAAAATAAAAGATTAGATGGACTTAGTTTCTAATCAGAGTTACATTTCAAACTTAGAATATTGTATCACAGTGACACGTGTCATACATAACTTTAAGTTATTCCTATTTGAACGTAGCCGCAAGTGCTAGTGACAATAAAAATTGCATTAATTAATTATAATAGAAAATGTTTCGAAGATATAGTGAAAATGAAAATATAAAAATTTATTTAAAAGTACCAATATTTTTTTTATTATTAATAATTATTTATTTTATTATTTAATTAATGTTTTAATAATATTCAATAAAGTCTCAAATTATTTTAGTTTTCGAATTTTAAATTTTAAGATTCTCTGAAACATTTTTAACGTGTTGTATTTACCAATTTCCTTCAAGAATCCGATTTTATCCAAAAACTTACAAATCCTCAAATATCTGCCGAACCACTGAAAATCGGCGAATATACATGGAAGTTAAATTTATAGGTACTTCGATTCCCACTCGAGAAAATAAAACATTTAATATTCATTTTCTTCGTTATAGTGACGAGGCAAGCCGTGACGCCCAGTGCCGCCACTCAACATGCCTCCAGAAATCGACGAAAAGTAGGGGGCGGAGTGTCTTGGCACTAGGCGCCATCTTGATCAATCTATTCTGCTACATGCGACGCCTTACGCTGTATCAGCGTGAAGATGAAAAAAAAGTGTATTTAGTATATTACCATGGTAGCTGTTGCAATAATAATGAAAAATTCATAGCGAAAAACATACTGTGTACGTCATTAGACCTGACATTGGAGTAACGTGCTTACATTATGCGCGTTAAGGGCTGCGTTTTTTGTACTATTGTACATTTTGTGATTTTATTATTTGCTGCTAAAAGTATCACGATTTTTATGTTATAATTATTAAAAATAATAATAATAATAATAAGTTTAAAGGTTTATATTATATTTGACAAAAAAAATTAAGTAACCTTTTTAAGATACTTTAAAATCGTTTCACACACTTAGTGCTAGTATCACATATTGTTGTTATTGTATATATTGAATTTGAAACTATTTTTTTTACAGTACTGTAACTAAAATACTTATATCCAAATATTCTCTTTTGCTTGAAGACTTGATCCGACACACAGTCAGCCCTGTATCGCGCTTGACCACGTCCCAGTCTCGCCTAAGTTATAATTGCAAAACGTAATGGCGTCAGCGACACTGACCTCCGGCGTCTCAAGTACGACGGGTCGTTACCTTTGCAGTTCTGCACTCGTTATGCACACACCACCTAGTACGTTTCACAAGCTGATACATATTTACAGAAAATCGCACAGATTATTCCGCATTGGCAATGCGGAATAATTTATGTTATTTTCTAACGTGAGCGTTGCTAAGCTGTAACAATTTAAAATACTTACCATGATCTAGTTTATGGTTTTCGATTTAATTTTTTTTTGTAAATTAGGCCAAGCCAAATATTGTATTTTACCGCCTACTACAATGTGAATTAATTGTTATTATTGTTTTTAAATTATTTAATCGTTATACGAAGCTTAACGTGGCTATACGTGGCTCGTATATTGTAATAGTACTAGACACTTGAACGTTCACTTTAATAATATTTAAAATAATTGCATCGTGAAAAAAGCAAATAATACCACATTACAATCTACATTTCAGTTGGTATACAATATAAATATATTATGATCGACCCGCGGCGCTGCCCGCTAGAACTATACTATTATTTATTTACTAATGTGAATTGCATTCGTGTTCTTGTAACATTAATAATTTAGTGAAAAAACAATATCTGTAGAAAGAAAACTAAAGTTTAAGCATATTTAATAAAACAGTTATTTATAGCAATTTTGACAAACAGAGTTCTTTAAATTGACATAGGTTTTCTATTTATGAATTGATTGAAATAAAACAGACTTTAAAAAAAAACAAAATATAATTGTAAAAACTGCATTAAAATCGGTTAAGCCGTTTCTGAGATAAGCGCACTAACTTTAGCATTATACACTAATTCACAGACAAACAGACAAAAAAATCAATGTTTTGAACTATACGTCATTTATAAATGCCTCCTATATGGTTACAATCTTATTATATGTTTATCTATAATCTTTAGAAGTCACACTTGAAAGTGTTGCGATAGCAGCTTTGTCCTTGTATTTTTAATATCTGACATCTTCTGAGATATTCATTTAATAATATGCTGTAAAGATCAATTATATCTTCACTTAATGCATAACGTTTCTAAGGAATTGAATTTAAAAAAGAATAATATTAAAACGTTTCGAATAATGATAGTGGAGTTTTTAAAATAATAAGACTAATACCTCAATAATTTTAGCAATATATAAAAGACCACAAATTACGGACGTTTCTATAAATCTGTTGAAGATATAGAATTCCATAGTCCATTATTTTGACCTATCTCGTAAGGTTTAGGCAGCGTTTTATATATATACCTTCTACCCAAATCTCCTTTGAAAATAGTTAGTTTTACAACTAGAAATAAACACATATTATGTCTGATTTCTTTGATAATTGAAAGTTAATTAAAATTATCTCAAGCTGGAAAAAGTACAAAAAAAATATATTTTTGAAAATCCCTCAAATGTGTAAACATTAAAAGTCATTATAGATGTAATTTACGGCAAAATCTGATTGTAATATATATTATACATTAAGCTAAGAGGAAAATTTTGAGCATTATTATATTGAATTCGATGACCCCTTAATTTTGTCAGCTTGATAAATTCACCTTGAACAAATATCAATGACCATACAACAAGGTGACCAGCCTTGTTTGATTTTAAAGTGTTTTTAAAATAAAACACGCTCTAAAACTGGCTTAATATTATATTATGTACCTATATTAAAACAAAAGACCTAAATATGTATGCATTTGAAGCTATAAAAAAGAAAAAAAGGAAGTCGTCGTAGCGCATCGTGTTAGTGTAACGCGACGGTTCGATTCTCACTCGGGGGAATCAATAATTATTTATTAATACTTTAATTTCTTCGCTCTGGTATTAATGCAAAAGCGTGGCGTTTAGTGCGGCCACAATAATCAATGCCTCGAAAATCAGCGGAAAGTGGGGAATGGAGTTTCTTAACACTAGGTCTCTGCCTAACACGCATTATGCGCGATAAGCGTTTTTTAAAGACAGACTATCATATCATTTAAACTCTTAAGAAACTCTTAAACTCTTAAGATATCATTTAAACTCTTGCTAAAAATCATCTAACGCTGAATATCTTATTAAATGAGTGACTAATAGCATATGAATGAATCTATGAACGACTTTTTTTATTGCTATAATCAATAATCGAAGATGATTAAGATAAAAAAATCACCTTAAACTGAAAGAAGTAACCAAAATCTCTGTGAAATCTCCAGCAATAAATTAAAATTTCGAAAAATGCACTTATTATGATGTCGACTCAAAGCTTCTTAAGCATATATTACATTACTATAAGATCTTAGTTATCAAAATTAATATTGAAAAGTGTATTTTTTTTTACGTATTGATGCGTTCTGGACATTATAATTACAAATTATTATTATAAATAAAATTATTATAACATTCAAATATATCCTTTAGATACCTTTGTATAATTTCGCAAATCCGTGTTTTTAATTATTTTTTAAAATTTCGTAAGGTCTTCCACACTATGGCTATTATTCTTAAAGCATATATTTGATAACCTCGAGGTTTCGGATACTTTAAGATTTATTATACTTAACAAACCAATACTTAGGCCCAGTATTCAAGTTCATACATTTAAAATAAAGTGCGTGTTGTTCCTAGAAATACTCACCGCATTAAAGACGCCGGCCGCCTTCGCACCACGTGAATTACGTTATCACACCACAGTCGGTGGCCGGAAATTAATTGAATACCATATTAAAATAGGATACGAATGAAACATGGAAACATGGAAAAAGTGAATTTAATAAAAATTTAGCTTTAATATATTTGTAGTGTACAAATGCTGTTAGTGCTGTAATATTAGAATATATTAGAAATGGCAGTAGACTTTTTCTGGTTGGAGGTGCATTTGCTGCTTACCTTAAACCATTGTGAATGTCGCAGTAGACTCAGATCATTATTGTGTTCTATAGTAGTTAACATTCGACCATGGTTTAATATATCGATCTGAGAAGCGTAATTAGTTTTGGAGCCCTTATCGATAAGTATATAATCAGCCATTTTTTCTTTTTCAACAGTTCAACAAATGACTTTTCGTCTTTCAGTTGGCAAGCCGGTAGCACAACTAGCATACTTGGGAAGACATTCGGCAATCACCGATATGTTTTCATAAAAAGTGTTAGCAGAGATCAAGTACTAGTTGGGGGCGGAATAAATGCCTCCTCCTGCTCGTCTTCCTCCTCATCCCTTACTGTAGAATGTAAAGGCTTAGTAAACCGTGGAATTTACACTTGATAAATAATAACAAAAAATATCGAGAAACGTAAATCTTACTCTCTCTACCTTAGTCTACCTGTAAGATTTATCAAAACCACTGGCTCATCACACCTATAGGACTTGCATTTCGCAAATTTGTTTTGCTGTGATATGAATTACGAACTAGCAATAGATTTGAGGACATTTGATTAAAACAACAACATGCTGCGTGGGGTCTTATCTACTGTAAAAATCTCTGTTTTACTTAGTATAACATGTAGCCTGTACAATACATTCGTTTTTTTTTATAAATATTAGTAAGAAGATATTGTAACAGTGAAGTGTGTTTGCTTGAACGCACTAATCTCAGAAACTACTGGTGCAAATAAAAATGCCACAAAGGAGTATTTAGCCAATAACTTCTCGTGAAAATCTTGAATATTTTCTGTTTGAATTTAACATTGAGTAATATTTATCTAATCAGTTTACATCGAATCCCAGTTTGATTATGGAAATAAGGTATTAGATTGTTACTCTTAGAATAAAAGAACATACTCGGCTTCACGCTGTATCCCGCATGTAGCGGGGTAAACAGAGAGAACCTAGTATTAAGATGTTCCGCTCCCCACTTTCTATCGAATTCTGGAGGTGTTGCGTGTTGAGTGGCGGTATTCAACGCCGCGCTTTTGCCTTGGTACCAGAGCGAAGAATGAAATATATGAATCAATAATAATTCATTTCCACGAGCAGGAATCGAACCCACAGTCGTCGCGTGAGTGCCCCTGCACCTCTAACCTGAACAATAAAAATATTTTAAAAAATAATTCAATAGCTATAATAAACTAAACTTCTCATTCTCAATATACTAGTCGATGATCTATATACATTTTACAGCGCTTGCGTTGTCTTGAAAGCGAACGCATCGAGCTTGTTGACCTCTGCCGGTTTCACTTTCATTTGAAGGTCATGTCTGAATCAGCGCTACACTAACCCGTTCTTATCAATATATAAGTTGATATACTAGGATGTGAATGGTTTTATGTAAATTATTTTGTTTGAAACACAGATGCTAGATTGCAGACCATTGTGGCGCAGTTGGTTAGCGTTGGATTGTTGTAGATTCAAATCCACTTTTGAGAATGATTTATTTTGTTAAGTTCCGCCAATCATCCTGTATTTCTATAATTTGGCAGAAGCTTAATGCTAAAAGACAAAGCTTTATACAGAAAGACAAAGTACATCTTAAAGAAAACCAATGGATTACTATTAAAAATTTAATAATCATAATATTGATAATTATCTATAGGTACTATTCATTTTTTGACTATTTTTGATTAAATAGGTAGGAATCTACCCGGGTAGATAACACTCACATACTTTGATATACATATATTACCAATCATTTTATCGCACTAACATATTATTATGGATACATAAATACTATTATAAAACTGGTTTAATAAGATACCTAAAGTCAATGACAGGTCAAAAAAATATGCAAATATCGGATACTATGCAAAAGAAGACATAAAACGACCTCCAACGTGTACGCAATCGAGGCGCATTTGGGCAGCGATTAATTATAAGTTATTTTCATTTTCTAACTTTGATGACAGAAAATACGTTTTCTACCACCGCTCATGGCGAGGTCTCTGGAGGCGTTAAGTAGATAATGAAGTGTACTGATAGGTTCACTATAAAAAATTGCCCACAGGAAATACAAATAAATATTAGACTCTTTCGTTATTATATGTTTATGTATAGATAGATATATTTAAATTATATGTACAGATTTCTGACTGCCCGCTTCGTTTGCATAGACATCATAACAATTTCCATACAACTTCCATTTACTACCCCTTATCATTGAAAGTGAGAACTTTTTGTTGAGTAGTGGAACTCAATCCAGCTTTATTTCACTAGAGCGGGGAAAAAATTATAAATTAGGTATTCCTTAGAGTGAAAATCACTCAATTATCAACAATTTTTATTTACCAACGAAAATAACAATTAATTGCTAATTTGATATGAATATTTTCGCATTTCCTCATTTCTCAAACTTCAGTTAGTTCATAGTGGTCCTTCGAAGGATGTTCCAGATGTTCACGTCAATAAGAAATGCTATCATCCTGAACTATTTCTGCTCATTCGGCATTTCATTACTATATATATATATATATATATATATTATATATTGTGGTTCTACCCAAGATTTGAAAGATGCCTATGATGCTTAAAAACTTTAATTTAGATAGACTACTACGATTCTACAACAGATGTGCATGTTTTAAAAATAATTAAAGTCTAGATCACGCCCAGGCCCAATAACGATTCAACTAAAAAATATCATTAAATGATCAAATCACTTTACTATTTCAAATGGTGTTCGTGTACTGTATAAAAAAACAGACGTTTTTCAAAATTATCATATATTATAGATTAAGAGAGAAATCTTAACAAAATTCATGAATGATTTTATTACATGTAAACAAATTAAATGAAATGATAAAACACTGTTCTGGCCCTCACTTCCCCTCTTTTTAGTGACATTTTAAATGTCACTAAAACTAACTAAAACGACTATAACCTTGCGCCGCGCTTTGTTTAACCATATAGAGAAAATTATACATTTAAAAAAAAAAATTCTCTAATTGAGGTGGAACCCACAGGCTATATGACATATACCTAAGACTGACCATGAAATATAGTTGAATTACGCCAGAATGGCATCGTTATATCGTTCTAAATAAATATTGATCTCATTAGCAAAAAAATATTGTCTGTTCTGATTTACTTCTTTCTAGTTAATAAAAAATAAACTATTTGTAATATGTTATAACTACCAAGTGTTTTATCAGTACTTGTTGTCTGTTTAGTTTAATTTAATAAAATAATTTATGTGGCTCTTAAGGCGATTAATTTTCCTTTTTTGGGCATTGTTATTATTTATACTTACTATGAATACTCATACTTACTCAGGAACCAGGACTGCTGCTTGATCGGCCAATAGGTGTCCAGGAGCAGATGTATTTATATTTTTTTGTCTATTCTTATTTTCAAATATATTATGGTACAATATGGGAAAAGGAAGGGTAATTTCTCAATTAAAAATCATAGATTAAAATTATAAGCGCGAAAACAAGACATTATACATATGTGTTATAAGTAAATAAAATTTTAATTCGCTTCAAGCAGCAAGGAGTTGGAAATAAAACAACAATATTTTTACATTAAATTTATATTTACTGACAGATCTGAGACAGACGACCGACCTGCTACATCAGCAGTGGTAAATGGTAAGTACAATACTAAATATTTCCATATGATCCATATGATCAATGGTTTCACTCAATACAGAGAATATGTCTATATTGAACATTCAAGAATTTAAATTTTGGCAATGCTTTTCACATTGAATTTGTTTTATTTAATATATATTGAAAATAATTAAACAATAATACAAAGCATGTCAAAATTTAAATTGTATTGTATGATATATAACATCGCACAGCTGTTATAAGTTGTGATACATTCGTGTGTGGTTGAGATAAATTCCGTACACACGGACCCATCAAAGCATAGCAATAAAATAAGTTCGCCGTGGCGGTGTGACAGATCTGCCACCTATCACTAGAATGAACTATCATATCTTAACTTCCTATGATTCTAGGCAAAGCCAAAGTAACCTCAATCACAAATTGATTTGATTTTTTAGATTTTTTTTGGAGTATTAAATTTTAGATTATCTAATATAGTTTTTTTTTTCGAAATTATTTCGGCTTCGCCTAGCAACAGTTTAATTTCGCACTACGCTTACAATAAACAAATGTAACATAACTTAAAGATATTAAACGCAAGACAAGAAGTTCTAAAACACACGTCAACTCACCGGGGATAATGTTTAAAGAAAAACAACTTGTTCTCGTATTTATCCTCTGCGATTTTACTCAACTGAATATAACAGAAATGTGGTAACTGATAATTAAATTAATACATTATACACAAACATAAATCGGAATCTTACACTTTTATATTCCTTAATAACTATTTTATAAACTTGAAACCACTACTAAATTATTCCAAAATAAGAGAACCATGAATACAGTAATAGAACATGATAAATAACAAATTTACCGTTAGTATTTACATAAATTACTTCTAATCAATACTACTAGTGCACGTTTTAAACAGTACAAGAAAGACAAATATGTCAATAATATATTTGAAGACGGGCGTCGGGCGGCAGGAGACGAGGTAGCCTGCGGTAAATAAAGTGCTGCTATGGTTGAAGGCAAGGTTGAGGTATTCGTTAGATCGGCGACCTCCGCCGGCCCACGACCCGCGCCCTCACAACACACTAACCCTATTACTCGTTACTTGAGGTAGTTTAGTTACATATTGGGTCATTGTATTCATTATTACTATGTAGAAAATATTTTGTGTTATATAAAAAATTCAATTGTATATAATATATTCTTCATTCTGACGTAACAGTTTATGTTGTTATATATTTATCATTTATAGAACATATATATTTTTTCCTATTTTTATACGCTCCTTGTATTACAATTTAGTCAATACAAAGTGTTGAATATTGGAGACTAAAAATATAAATTTGAATGGTATCATATATTATTTACTATTATTAATGATATAGTCAACGCACGCAAAATCGACGCGCTTATATTTTTGTACTGAAAAATTATGTGTGTTAATATCATATTATAAACCATTAGAATTTCATATTATTTCACATAATGATACAGATTTCAAAATAAATTTCAATACATGTATAAAGATTAAAGATACAATAGTAAACGATGAGGTAGATAGGTACTGTAAGTGTCACATTACATAATTATATATAAAAATATTTCTGAATATAATCAACAGTCAAATACAAACATTATCAAAATTAAGTCGATACAATGTTGATATTGCACGTGTACGTTAACAGACAATCGGATCTCATCGATATATGCAGGTACAGTTATAAGACGACAGCTTTTTAAAATATTATTCTTGTTATTTATAAGTACATAACATAATCGACGCCTTCAAAGTCTATTTTTTTTGATAATCACAATTTAGAACAAATTCTTTCGCAGTGATATTTTTTTTAATCATTTATATACTATATACAAAGTACTCAATAAAATATTCCATATATTTCATTCAATACCTAAGTAAAATAATAAACATCATATTCATTTATTTATTACTATACAAAAACATTTACATTATTACTAAAATTATTGCTAGAGAATTTCATTATTAGTTTAAAAATTATTAAAGTTAAATTGTATCGCAACAGATAGTTGGCGGAGATAATTTGGCAACGTTCAGGAAGACTACTTTCCTACCACTAGCGAAACTAGCGAAACAGGAATGTTTTAACTAAATTCGTTCAAATAATATATTGGTAACTTAAATTGGACATAAATTAATTTACTTTTACGAATAATTCTGAATTTCGTCAACTACCTTAACAGTAAAACAAATTTCAACAGATAAAATAATAAAATAGGAAGCACCGGAAAAATATTAATATAAGTTATAACCAATAGGATAAATTATACCTAAAACAGAAACGATAAGTATAACCACCTATTAGAGGCGGATATGCGCCTGCGCACTGGCAGCGTGCGCTTAACGCGCGTTTATCTAAGATGCTCTAACGCTAGAAACGCGATGGCACGAAAGAAATGTTACAACTCTCACTCAAAAATAATTTTATATGTGCAAATTATCACATAATTCAATAAATGGATTAATTTTTGTCATCGGAAAAATATTTCACAAAATCTAAAATCAATCTCCCAATATACGTCAATTTGAACCAAATAATTTAATTAATATATTTTCATTAACAATAAACTACTTACAAAGCGAACCAGAAAAGAGGTTTCGTGAGATTTAACGGTCATAATATAAAAATAAAAGTCTGGCATTACGTCCCCTTATTAGATTATGTACATAAAATTATACTGATATCTCAAAAACTGACATCACCCATTAAACATTAACAAACATAAACATAATTTTTAACTAAATTTCTCACGGTACATAATTTAAGATTAAAAGATATGTTCTGATCAAATTTCGAAAATGACGACTATTAAAATCACCTAATGTATAAATCACCTGATATTTTTTATCTAACTAATACTACTATAATAGTAATTCATATGTAAAAATGATATGGATCGGTCTATAAATATTATTGCGGAATATCACTCCGACGTCATGTAATTACATGTTTAGCGCCCAGACACTCAGACATGTAAAGTCACCTTGCACCGAATACAAGGTTAGATTGAATGAACAACAAAAAACATACTGGCAGACTAAATGCATGCGTCGGAGTCAATCCGCGGCTGCGTTAAAGGACATAACAGATCTACAACAAAACGTCAAGTATTAACGTTATTAACTATTAAAATATATTTTAAATTAAGACATTGCAAATATTAAATTAATAATGATATGTGTGTTGCAACTTTAAAAACAAAGACCACAGACATCATATTTTAACTGGTTTGTTTACAAGGAGGACGGTGACGTCGAAGATAATGATGCGGACGATGATCGGAAGTTCTTTTTCATGTGCGTGTCAAAATGTTTCACCATATGATCTTTTCTAATGAACCCTTTACCACAATGATCACAAGCGAATGGTTTGCACCCCGAGTGTAGGCACATGTGCCTACGTAAATCTGTCTTATGATTAAAAGATTTAGGACATTCATTGCATTTAAAGGGCTTATTATCGGCATGTTTAAGGTAATGGCCTTCGTAGGAAACATCATCTGAAAAACGTTTGCCGCACCGATCGCATTTGAAGGGCTTAGCTCCAGAGTGGAAAGTTTTATTATGTTGAGTGAGATAGCAGGCTTTGTTGAATAATTTGTCACACTCAAAACATTTATGTATTGTAGTAGGTACAATTTTTTTCAATTGATTTCTCTCAGTAAGAGGTGCAGGAACAGTAGAAGAAATTGAAGGAGATCCGTGACGTTCATTCTCAGCCTTTGCGCTCTCTGGGCTTGCAGGAGATTTCATTTGAGCCCCATAGTTTTCTTTATTGGCGTAGTCCATAATATCTTCTATTTTCAAAATCTGAAGCTCGCTAGAGTCAGTCCGCATAATATCATCTTCTCGCTTAATTGTTTTACCTCCCACCGCATAACCGAAAGGATATACTTTGACATTGTCCGTGTTATAGCTTATAATATTTTCTTTAATTGTCTTAGGTGAAAAGCTATAATCATAGTCTAATGACTGTCCGTTAATATCAATACCATTATATTGCATAGGAGAATGGACTGGATCAACAATAATGTAACCGGCGGTAGACTCGTCGGAAACAACTTGACCCCCCACGTTAGGCGATGTAATATAGTTTGAAACAAAAACGCTGAAGCTCTGCGTTTGGAGCTGCGAGAAGCTTGGCAGGCGTCCGTTAGCAGGCTGGTTCGACGTTTCATGTTCCATATTCGCGACTCCTTCAGGTGACGTCTCACCAAAAGTAGCCGGATTGGCTATAGGCAGATTGTTGATAGCCATATCCATAACGTGGGGGGCCATCCCGTTTGGGTAGTTCGGTGGTATAGTCTGTTGAAAATTCTGACCCAAATATAATGGGGTGTGCGTGGGGTCCGGAACTGAAGGCCCCAAAGGATCCGTAGACCTCGGATTGTACGGGTTGACACCCAAATGGCTGAACGGCGGCAGGGTGTGCGCCGTAAGAGCTGGCGTACTCTGTGTTAGAACTGGTGTTGAAATATTGCTGGTTGACACTGATAGCAGGCCCCTCATATGGTGATTTTGAGAAACAGAGGGACCTGCTTCCCCGTTTGGGGGATTGACACTAGTAGTTATTGGAGTGCCTTTTGAACCTTGAGGACTATCGTTAGGATTACCTATACCTGGCGGTTGACTACCCATATTAATTGGATGTGAGCCAACTTGATGCTGTAAAGGGTGATTAGCTAAAGGATTATTACTGAAATTATTATCTAAATTACCCTGTTGAAGATGTGTATATGGCGACTTTGATTGCATATTGGCGACCCGATGAGAACGCTCGAAGTTCTGCGATGCGTAGGGGGATTGCAAGGCACCCTCGTCAACACTGCGGCTATCTTCGGATGGAACTGGGCTTTGAGTGTTTGAATCAACACTTTGTTGTTGAGCGCGATTTTGCAATGAATCGCGGCTTGGATGATGATGGCTCGATATGGGCATCGTAGCTGGATCAGGTTGACCCGATGATCTTACCGCATTTTTGTGAAGCGTTGTATTGTAATGTCTTTTTAAGTGACCCGAGCTTGTGAACCATTTATTGCACGCAGTACAATTATAAGTTTTTGGTCTTCTTGCTTCATTTGACTTCCAATTTGCTCCTTTGCCACCAATCGATGGCAATGATGAAGAGGTTGGGTTTGCTGGTTGTGTACTACTTATTTGTGGAGCTGATGGCGAATCGTAAGGACGATAAGGCGGTTTCATATCGGAGTTAGTTGATGCTACTGCCCCTGGATAGTCAGATAAAGGTGGAATCTGAACACCGGGGTATATTTTTTGCTCTACATGCATAAAAGGTTTCTGTTCATGATGTAGTAAAAATTTTTCCTGGTTATAACCAAATTTTTGTTCCGGGTGAAACATTTTACCGTCTGGCGCATAAACCTTTTGTTGTTCTGCAAACATTTTTTGATCTTTGAATAATGACACATCACCATTAAGTTGAGGATTATTGTACAATTTTTGAGTCTCCCACGGCATCATAGGTACTGTTCTAGTATTTACTTCTCGGACTTGAGATGAGGCTTCTTCATAAGTTGTATTTTGTTGTTCAGCTTCATTGCCTTGGTATACTACTTTTTGTGAGTCTAAATCTAATATATCAGATGACTCTTCATGTTCTTCTTTTACTTTTATATTATCATTTGGATACCCTGAATTGTTGTAGGGTTTTCCAGTAAACTGTTGAAAAGGCATTTGAGCAGATCCTGGCGCAGAGCTGGTTCCTGCATGTGCAGAGTTACAATGTTCATTCAATTGAACTGCGGAATCACAAACGAAGCCACATTTGTCGCATTGATTCGGTGAAGGCGAAGGAGTTGGTTGATTTAATGGTTGACCATAAAGCGGACTCGAGGACGATACTTGTGACACACGATCTTGCATGTTATAAGGATGAAAGCGATTTGGTTTATGATAGTCTTGATTATATTGTGACTGATCCCAGTTTATTTGTTCTGCGTGTTGGTTTTGTGAAAAATTTGAATGCGAAAAATTGTTACCAAATTGCGCCCCCGGTGAAAAGTTTGTTTGATCTGGATTTTGATATGGTGATGGAGCACTATGGTAGCTTTGTGGTGTTGCTGGATGTGGAAATTGGACTGTTGTTTCAGGTGTTACCCGCTGCTGAAAATCGGGGCTCGGTTTTGTGATCATACTGTCGCTTGAGTCGGCCGGAGCCGACACTGTCGTCTCGTTCTTTACTTTTGCGCTATTATTATTTTCATTGTCATTTTGAGAGTTTTGTGTCCCCCACTTTACGTATAAATTCTCTTTGTGATATTGAAGATGTACTTCTAGAGAATCCACGGTGTCCAAGTATAAATCACAAACTTTACAATGATAATCTCTCGACGGCAAAGTCGACGTTACGGCGTTGTTAGCCATCTAATTCATTAATCGAAGGGAGAGCACCGTCTCCTCCAACGAAAAAAAAATAAAAATATAAAACTCTTCTTCTCGACGAACATGTATACGTGGCATTAATCAGGCGCTACAGGTTAAAGTCATGGTCACAGTTTCGTTGTCTCCCAGGCGCGCTAACTTATATTAGGGCAGTGTTGTCGAAGAAAGTTTTTCGCGGCATAGCGCGGGCGGGCGGCGCGGCCACGTGCGCGGTGTAAACACACCAACGAAACGGCCAATATCAAAACAAAGTTCAAGGTAACGTCCAAGACCACAATATGATAAACGATAAATGTCTCACTTCTAATAATTCTGGATATATTTAAAATACTTTATAGTTCGCAAAAACTTTGTATCACATAACTTTTATAGTCTAAAGTCGGTAAACTTAAGCACGGTAACAACTTATCTAATATTTGCTCGTCACTTATATTTATTTTCACATTAAAAAATTAATGTATTGTTATAGTTTAGAAAGAGGCGGCGCGGACGCGACACGAGTCAGCCGCCGGGTACGGACGCTGCGAACGTTTACTAGCAACTGACAGCCTTCCCGAAGTCGCCTTCGGGGGCATGACTTCAATAACAATTCGCAACGTCGTCCCCCACCGTGGCGCGAGTGAGAGCGAGAGAGTAGCGCAGTGATGAAGTTATCGTTCCTTCGTCCTTTTGTGCGTCCCGAGTAGAAGCGAGACGATGTGGAGAGAGGGGAGGAGGGCGCGCGGGAGGGGCTCGGTCCTACGCTTTCTCAAAATTGAAATGCCCGGTCGAAATGTCCGGTGATGCTGCGTCCTGCGTCCGAGTGGGACGGCGATAGCACCCACCCTTACAATGCGGGACGCTCCAACTCTGCGACTAAATTTTCTAAATTTCAAATCTTGTACGCATATAAGGAAATGTAGTAAGTTCTTGGTTTTTTAAGTTGTTTTCATTTTAAAATAATTTTGACCAATATCATTAGCACTACAAAAAACCAACATATGCTTATAAAATTATTCATATTATAGTTTTTTTTTTGTTTGGTATTGCAAATGTTATTTTGTTATAAATAGTCAATGACCAAATAAATAAAAGGCCAAGTTGGAAATTTTGCTTTTTGTTATAATTAAATACAACAACAAATTATATTTCTAAAGCATTCACTTGAATTACAGTCCATGACTAATATAAGCAAAACGTTAATTCTTAGCAACGCTTATAGTTTATAATCATAGTGAATATATATAATTTAATTTACATAATTCAAATACAAATATTTAAAATTAGATATCTGAATAACCAAACGCGCAGGGCTACGAAAATTTTGCATCACGGGGTGAGGGTAAGGGAGGGACAGGGACGGAAGCGTCCGTTTCTTTAATATTTAAAATTGTTTCTTCAAGTATTAAAATGATATATCAAGCAGGCAGAGTAAGCTTTTCAAAATTTTTTCTAAACTTGTAATAAAAAGTATTTTAGATACAAGACCAACTGGTCAGGGCCATGCAAACTATGAGGGGTGTCGACATCGATTTTCTCGGACCATGCCGATCGCTTCACATCCTCCCCTACCATTCTACACTCGGACTCTTCTTACCCTCTACCTCTATATATATCGAATAGGTACTGACCTCTTTGCTTTAAATAGTTCAATTTAATTTTATTTCACTTCAACATGAAAGTGGGCTGAAAGCACACTGTCATTTTAATATTTATACACATCATATATGTAAATCTTCAACGTTATTATTAAACGTAAAATATTCTTAAAAAAAAAATATTATATCTAACTATTACATAATTTAAATTCGCCGGTTCTAAAAATCCTAACAATATATATATTCCACTGCCACTTCCAATACCCGTTCACACAAACGTTGTTCACACGAATGATTTTTCATAATAAATAATACATAATTTAAAAACGACATAAATGCCCAAAACAATCATTATTTGTTTATTTCCATAATTAAAATGGCCAAAATCAGTAATTTTTGGGATAGGCAAAGGTCGAACGTATATAATACATCGTCACAAATCGCCCGTTAATCTCTACGCGAGGATCTTTCATAACCGTTTACGAGGGACAGCAATGAGCACGCCGACAAAACAAAGTTGGCTTCACGAGTCAAAGCCCTGTGTTAGTCAGTGTTTTGACCGACTTTTATGTTATGTCTGTATGCCAACGGTTTGACAGTAGTCTTCTTAATAGATATATTTTTATTATATTATGTATTTTGTTTAAATTATATTTGATTATATATTTTTTCGCTCAATATAGTATCGGAATAGAATAATTGGCAGTAGATATAACTACAATTTATGCTATAAATATTTTATCAGCTTCACGCTGTATCCCGCACATAGTAGAGTAGGCAGAGGGAACCTAGTGCTAAGACATTTCGTTCGTCACAAAAAAATATTCATAATAAATAATTTTCCAAAGAACTACTTTATTAAAAAGAGGCTGTCACGGCCCAGCACAGAGACGCACTATAAGCGCGACGGTGGTTGGTTCAAGTTCCACTCAGAGATGAATTACTTTCATTTTCTCGCTGTTTTAAGAAGACGAAGCGCAACTTTAATTTCTGTCACTTAAAACGCAATCACTGAAATTGAACGATTGGATGGGCGGCGTGGGGGGCGAGGCGCCTTAATACTAGGTTCCCTCTGCCTACGCTGCTATATATAGGAAACAGCGTGAAGTTAAAATTACTTCTAACTTTACTTTTTAATTATTCTTTATAATTACTTACCTTCATTAGAAATTATAGACAATACTTATAAATGTATTTTTTTATGGAATAATATATATAAATTTATTATTTACATTTATATTTAAATACACTTCCATTCATTCAGATCTTTTTAATTTATGTCTAAATATATAAAAATATGAGGCCAGTCGTAGCGCAGCGGCACGACGCACGATGTGTGAATGTAAAACCGACTGGTTTTGGGTTCGATTCCCACTCGAGGAGATGAAATATTTAC